>PYUH01000852.1:616247-676053 GCA_016808085.1 Suaeda aralocaspica
TTTTGCAATATGGCACTGCACTCCTCCGTGAGTGCTACGGTCTCCGCTACACTCAATTCGCGTTTCCTGCTCAAAATGTCTTTCAAAAATTTAGTGTAGGTAGGAACTTGAGTGATTAAATCAGTAAATGGAACAGTAACTTGGAGATTTTTAACAATAGCTAAAAATTTACTAAAATGGTTATCGTTCTTACTCTTGGTTACCCTGTTCGGAAAGGGCAACCTAACCTGTGATTTCGGGATAGTATCAACCGGTGTATCATCTACCTTCTCCTTAGGTGCTTCAGCCTCCTTATCTGGAACTGCATCTGAATCTGCAATCACCTCATCTCCGGTCTTTTCAGCTCCACCTGAAATATCAGAATGAACATTATCAGTAGGCATTTTCGGACCTTCATAAGCAGCTCCACTCTTCAAGGTAATGACATTAACATGGTCCCTCGGGGGATTCTGTGATGCCTGTGATCCTGGGGGTGTGGGTTGTGATGGAAGGTGGCCTGGTTGCCTTTGAGCTGTTGATTGCGCAATCTGAGCTATCTGAGTTTCCAAGTGCTTGTTATGAGCCTGCATCGCCTCCATATTTTTCTGCATTTGCAACATCATATTCTTCAACTCCGAGATTTCTCCACTAGGTTGAGGTGGCATTGGCGGTGCTGGTAGTGGTGGTCTGCTAAAACCTGGTGGGTGTGGTGGTACATATCTCTGCATCTGCTGGGGTGGCTGCTGAGGTGGCATGGCTTGCTGAGGATTCTGGACATTGCTGTTGTTCTTGTAGGAAAAGTATGGGTGATCCTTCCAGCCCGGATTGTATGTATTAGAGTATGGATTGTTTTTATAGGCTTGAAAGGCACATACTTGTTCTACTGAACTAGTGCAAGACTGGGAATTATGACCGAAAGAACCACATGAATCACAGAAAGGATCAGTGCATCCCGAAAGTGCAGCTACAGGTGATGGTGGGGGAGCTGTAGTACCAATCTTATCGAGCTTCTGACTTATGGCATTTATCTGTGCAGCTAAACTCTCATACTTATCATCAACTACATGTTTCCCACCCTTTTTGGAATGCCCTCTAAGGTTACCAAACTGTGAATTATGAGTGGCAATTTCATCTATCAACTCATATGCAGCATTGACTTCCTGGTTCATAAACCGACCATTAGCAGCAGAATCTAGCAAGGCCCTACTCTCATTACCCAACCCATTGTAGAATGATTGAACTAGGAACCATTTCTCAAGCCCATGATGAGGACACATTCTCAATAACTCCTTAAACCGTTCCCAAGCATCATATAATGACTCATCTGTCTCCTGATTGAAGTTAGTGATTTGGCTTCTCAATAAGGCAGTTCTCTGTGGTGGGTAGTATTTCCTCTGAAAAGCAAGAGCTAAATCCTCCCAACAATTAATGGTGGCCATATTGAGATCATTCAACCAGGTTCTAGCCTTGTCTTTTAATGAAAACGGAAACATTCGCCTTCTAATGTAGTCCTTAGAGACATTCATTTGCTTGATAGTATCACAGTATTGAAGGAAATTCTGTAAGTGTAAGTTCGGATCTTCCTTCAATGTCCCTGAAAACTGATTTCGTTCAACCATGTTCACAAGAGCCGGTTTCAGTTCAAAGTTAGCAGCATCGGTATCGGGTACTGAATAACCTCCAGCCATAGACTCCGTACTAGGCAAGGAATAGTCTCTCAATGAACGGGCCGCAGGTGGCGGTGGTGGTGGAGGCGGTGGTCCTCTACCCTGTCCTTCTCCTTCGGCAGCCATTTCAACTTCTAAATACCCTTCAAACAGCGGATTGAAGGTGAACTCGAAAAACTGAGACAAGTCAGAAACAGTTTCCTCCACAGATCGGGGAAGAAAAATTCGGCGTCTACTACGTCTCAACCGTTTCAGAAACACTCGCTCGGGCTCAGGGAAGATGTAAGTATCAGGCTCGTGGTCGTTTTGCATAAACCTATGAACCTGCACACAATATAAACTCCGAGCAAAGATAAGAAATAGCCCCAAAGAACTGAATAGTTCTTTGAGACTAAGAAGAATAAAAATAAAACAGTAAAAACCCGACTAATAGAATTAAAAATTGCCTCCCCGGCAACGGCGCCAAAATTTGAACAGGCTATCGCACACCTATCAAAAGTAAACCAAACGACACTAACTAATGTAGCTAGGGTAGTAAGGATCGAATCCTCAGGGAAGCAGTTAAACTCTATTAGTTCTAAAAAGCTTAAACTGTGTAAAGAGCCTTGGTCGAGAAGTATTGACTAGCTAACTGACTATTGACTAATTACTAACTAATTACTGGAAATGATGAAGGATTAAACCAATAAAATAAACCTAGGGTCATTCGGGTCACCAAGAACAACTAATGGATTCACTAACAAAGATCGTTCAACCTCACAATTATCGTCAAATTAGGGCTCACTAATTCTCTCGAATCTAGACTCCCTCGAAACTCATCTAGCGGCTCTCGCTCATGCCTAGACTAATTCCGCCTATTATTCAGTGGTCTTATTGTGGTATTTTTACCTCTCGGCATCAAATTCAACAATTACCAGAATTACAACTAAATCTGCGCACAATTCAATTGTAAACAAAGAAACCAATAATAGGAAATTGACTACTAATTATGGGATTGAAACAACCTAATTTAATTAGTCCATTGATTGATCAAGGTTTCCCTAACCCTAGAAATTAGACTACTCACTCATAATTATGAAAATTAAAACAAGAATAGTTGTAAAAACCCTAATTGAATTCATGAAGTAATTGATAATTAAACTAATTATCATAAACAAATAACTAAATTAATTAAACTAAGAAACTAAAAAGCATAAATTAACTAAAATAAAGAACAAAACCAGAAGAATTACCAAATTGGAGAAACAATTGAAGACTTGAATTGAATTGAAAATCAAAGTTATGAACAAAACCCTAATTTCCTCAATTAATTTTGAGAGAGAAAAGTGCTTAAATTCTAAATCCTAAGAGAGTAATTCTGAATTCTGAAAAGCATAAGTTGTTTTCCCTAGAAAACCGTGCCTAATGTACCCAAGTTGGGCTTACAAAGCCTCAGTACAAAGAAAATAAAAGACGAACAAAAAGATCGGGAAAATCGTCTGATGCGGGCGCATAGGAGATTCATGCACCCGCATCAACCTCCCAGAACGCCTCTAAGTCTGCAATCCTCTTTAAATGCGCCCGCATAGGTACTTTATGCGCCCGCATAAGTACCTCAGAAATCTATTTTGCTCTCTTTTCTTCTTATTTCTTCATTAGTTCTTTAAGACTTGTTTTCATACTTCTTGGCACGCAATTCCATGCATCTTCATTCTTATCCCGCCTAAGCTTTCCGGCTTCGTTCCGAGCCTCGGTTTTCGTGCCTGAAATTACAAAACATACCAAAACCGAGCATAACAACCGTGGATGATAAAAACAACTAAATTGCTCTAAAATTGCCGGAAATTAATTAAACTTGACGAGACACTTCAAATTAGCTAAAGAACATCGAATGAGCTAAAATAAAGCCAGATTAACAACTTCTAGGCATGAAATTGACTCGAAACAAGGGGAAAAACACTATAAAAACCGCACATATCAATGCCGAGAGGTAAAAATACCACAATAAGACCACTGAATAATAGGCGGAATTAGTCTAGGCATGAGCGAGAGCCGCTAGATGAGTTTCGAGGGAGTCTAGATTCGAGAGAATTAGTGAGCCCTAATTTGACGATAATTGTGAGATTGAACGATCTTTGTTAGTGAATCCATTAGTTGTTCTTGGTGACCCGAATGACCCTAGGCTTAGTTTATTGGTTTAATCCTTCGTCATTTCCAGTAATTAGTTAGTAATTAGTCAATAGTTAGTTAGCTAGTCAATACTTCTCGACCAAGGCTCTTTACACAGTTTAAGCTTTTTAGAACTAATAGAGTTTAACTGCTTCCCTGAGGATTCGATCCTTACTACCCTAGCTACATTAGTTAGTGTCGTTTGGTTTACTTTTGATAGGTGTGCGATNGGTTACTTTTGATAGGTGTGCGATAGCCTGTTCAATAAGTCTATGGAAAGAATATTTTGATGAATATTCTATCTCTATCACTATAGTTGTTTTGGGATAAGCTAATGTATAGGAGGGCAAAGAAGGTAAATCACCCTATTGTAACACGTGAGAGGATAAAAGAGAGGGTGAGCTCAAAATTTGGTCCATTTTTTTAGTCAAAATCACCTAGTGATACTTGATTATAGTTTTGACCGGGCTAGAGTTTTTTCAAGTCCCTTTGTGTATGGATTGAAGTCATATTGGTATATGTCCTAGCCCAACTTAATTCAAAGTTTATAAGTCATATAGTTCGTTGCACAGTGAGAATATCTTTGGCAAAGTCATATGGCTTGGTAACAGAAGTCATATAGGTGAATGCTGAAGTCATAATGGTATACGTCCGATCCTATTCCTCCTTACTTCTAGGCTTTTAAGTCATACATTACAAGTATCTTTAATAATTTGGCGAAGCCACTAGCTTGGTAAAAGAAGTCACTACAAAGCATTCCTATGAGGTCATAGTTTTTTAAGTCATGTTCATCTAGGTGTTGAAATAATGGAGCGTATGACCTACTGTTGAAGTTCTTTGAGTCTAGTTTCTAATGCAACTTGGATTGTATCAATCCGATTAATGTATTTCGAGATATGACCAAAATAGTGAGCGTTGGTCAAACTGAACTTTCACAAACATCAATGTTTCTTCACTTTTAGCTCAATATCATTATTTCAGTCCAATAAGCTACGCCATGCATGACCCACATAGATGCTAAATAGACGTCATATGATGATAATCCTCGAGATAAACATCCATAATCCTCAACTCTTCTCTTACAATTATCCACTTCATTCAACTTTGCTTCGAAAGCTCCCAAATAGCTATATATAAAACTACCTCAGAAATTAAGAAAATCACAAACGAAGCGTAATAGAGCACAAAATAGATAATTCATGCAATTCATACTTAAAATGCAACTATATGGACCTAATATGCTTTAAATATGCACCTAAACATGCCTAAAAACCCTATATATATATATGATTCAACACACACGCGTATATTTATCAAGCAAGAGGTATATATTACTGGTGTTATAGCAGTATGCCACTTCATTTTAAAGGATGAAACTTGATTGAGCTTATTTCATATTGTATGTACACCAAGTAATCAGAATTGATCATGGCATCCTCCGAAATTAGGAGGAAAGCTTTAAGTAGAGCTACTCCTCACTTTCTCGATCTCACATTTGCAAATGTTGCTCTATCCCTAATACGTTATGAACAAATCATTGTGTTAATTACAAAACATCATTTGGATCTTACCCTAATAAGCCTATTATTTGAAATTATTTATTTTTTGATATTGGAGAGCCCCAAAGACAAGTAATGAAGATTCCAAACTCTCAAATCTCAAAAACCCCCCTATGTTGACTAACTAGATTTAAACATATGGATTTGAAATTTGCATAGAAAACATGTTTGCTCTTTATATTGTTGTCTAGCTTTATTCAATTATTTCGTTAGCTAGCTTCCTTTTAAAAAAGTTATTCCATTAGAATGCACTTTCACGCACATTACGGAGTTATATTATTACTCCTTACATTACTATTTACCGTTTAGTAATTATTGTACTTGTATTAATAATGCTTTGTGGAAATGGCTTGGTGTAGGTCTTCCTGGCGACCTTGTCTTTTATGAGCTAGAAATATTTATCACTCTTCATCTATTCTTTTCTCATATACATTAGTCCTCCAGCCCTCTAGCCCTCCAGGAAGGTGTTAAATGTGCATTGACCCATGATGTTGAACTAGTGGCGGATCTAGGATTTTTATTGAATAGGTTCAAGCTTGTTCAAAGACCGAGTCTTCGAGCCGGATATTCGGGTATAAAGTCGGATGGTTGGATATGATAGCGGATTTCAAACGTGTATCGATACAAAAGTACACTAATAGCAAATCTAATAGTGATTGAAACAAACAAATCTAATAACATATTAACAATAAACAACTAACAACATGAACACAATGAAACTAACAAGTTGTCAAGTAGCAATTTAAAATAAAAAAAACTAACAAAGTTTCAATTAACATTTTAATCGACATTTGAATCCTAAATTTCAATAATTCAATTGAGAAATTAAAATACTCAAGAACAATGAAACTAAGATTTAAATAATAAATTAAATCAAAATCATTAAACTATAGTACATGGACCACTAAGCTACGTCTTTTGCATTATTTCTTTGTTGCTGCAAATTGTATATAAGCAAATTATAAATTTTTAAAATTATACAAAAAGGGTTTTTCTACATTGTGCCCCTGAAGTATTGAGTTTTTTACGCTGTACCCTCCCAAATTAAAATTTCCACGTGGTGCCCCTTAGTTTCAATTAGTTAATATGGCATGACCTTGTAGTTAAAAAAATATGAAAAGCTCGTAAATTATTTGCTGTATGAGCCATAGTGCTCATAGTGCTCTTTAATTGCAAGGAAATATGTAAGAGTATGGGTTATGAACAGAGACGTATGAGCTACAAAATTGAGAATGAAATTGTGACATTTTTAACAAAAAGGTCATGGCTTAGTCATTTAATGAACCTTAGGGGCATCATGTAGAAATTTTAATTTGGGAGGGCACAACGTAGAAAACCCAATCCCCCAAGGGCATCATAGAGAATAACCCAAATAAAAAAAACGAAAATTTTCAGTTTTTCCCCATATTTTGACTGGGTTCAATGAACCCTTTTGGACTAAATATTATTGATAAAGTATATATGGAGAGAGTCAGAGAGATAATCTTGTTTTTATCTACTCTATCCGAAAAAAATAGGCAAATTCTTTGGAAAATTTATATTCTTTGATCAAGGGTTCAAAATATGAAATTTGATTTAATTCATGTCACGTTAATTATGGTTTTAGAGAATTGAAGCTGCTCAAGCAACGTTTTATAGTTATGACCATTTGTTTTTCTCTTATCAATAGTAAAGATGCTCTTACCTCCTGATTGACCCTCGCGGAGTTGCTATTTGATTTCCTTTTATTATAAAAAAAATTATTGGTATTGTTTTTTCTTGCTAGGGAGCTATAAGGATGGGGATGAGAATCGATCCCAAAATTTGTTGGAACTGAGTGGAAAGCTTTAACTACTTGAGGTATTGAGTTACCCCTCACCCTCCTTTGCATCTGATGTTAATCAACTAGTATGTATAGTACGAGTAACCTTATCAGTAAATCACCTTACTTTTAAAATGATTTGAAGAGAATGTCTTTATTATGTAAGTGTGAATTCATCATTTCTCTACAAATTGCATGCTATAGTTTAACTTATCATCTCAATTTATTGGACATTTAGATCTAATTAAGTCGACCCATAGTTACGGCTGAGCACCGATCCAAAACCGGACCGGACCGGGACCGGCGGACCGGAATATAAAAAAAAATTGGACCTGGACTGGACCTGAATATGCAGGTTCAGACCTGGACCGGACCTGTTTTATATTGTTTTTGCTCTTTCAATTGAAAATTTTAATAAAAAATCTATTGGACCGGTTGGACCTGTTAGACCGGTTGGACTTGTTGGACCTGTTGTTACTTATCTTAGAGACTTAGACTTCAAACATAATAACATAGGATCTAAATTAACGATATACAATCTAATTAGTAACGATTACAAACATCAAAGTACTCAAATACTTCCAACTACATTACAACTTTACAAGTTTTAGTTATTAATTTTAAAAAAAATATTTTTAATAATTATTCAGGTCCGCCGGTCCGGACCTGAAAACCCCGGTTTTGGACCGGACCGGAAGACCGGCACCTCAATTTTTTTTGGACCCGGACATGGACCGTAATCGGCGGTCCGATCCGATCCGGTCCAAATTCAGGTCCGGTCCGGTTTCAGGTCCAGACCGGATCTTTGCTCAGCCCTACCCATAGTAGCTAAATGAACATATTGAATTTTTACCAAACTTGAATGAAGTTGTAATAGTGATCCATATTCTTCAAATATATTAGACTTCAATAAAACCATTGAATTTATTTACTAAGAGTGGACTCATTCTTTGAGTTTTGAATTTTAAATTTAAACTTAATTTTGTAAGGCGAAGAAACAAAATCCTAGTTGCTATCAAATTTATTTTTTCTTGAATCAATCACTTTAAAAAATAATGATATCATTATAATTTTTAGTGCCATCAATTACAATTTATGATGTATTTTGCTAGCCTGCTTTTGGCCTTTACTGCTGAAAAATTGTTAAATTTATATTAAGAACTCCATTTATGAGTTATCATATATTGGAGAATGAGGTGAGTTAACGTTAATTCATAGGGAGGAGTTATCCCTCCTATTGCCAATTGGTTGAGGATGAAACATCTTTGGGCTTGTAGACTAGTTTGACTCTCTTCCTCCTAGTTGGATTATTCAGATTCATTATCTTTAACATGAAATTTAATATGGTATCAGAGCCTAGATTGTGTGGGTCTCTTCTATGGCAGGATGTCTAGCCCGACAGCCCCTAAGAGGATTTGTTCTGACCTTGCGAGGTAGAAGTTGCGCCGCCTATTGCCAATTGGTTTAGGATGAAATCTCTTTATAATATGTGCTTATAAACTAATTTCACTCTCCTCCTCCTTGTTGAGTTACTCAGACTCATTATCTTTAATATGAAATTTAACAAGCTCATTGTACGTATGCATTTTTAAAGCCTTAAAGGTTCAACTTTATGTTCGTTGTTAGTGAGCTTTTTGACGATTCCATATTTTCCATTAAGGACAATTGGACATCTGACTAGAGAAAAACATGCATAAAAAACGCCAAGAACATTTTTGTGTACAATAAATAGGGCAACAACTTGAGCCTTTATCTTGTGCATGTATAAAAATTTAATATAAAGGTTTATATTTTCCCTCCTCTTCATTCTCTTGTTTTTTCTAGAGTGCTCGAAAAAAGGATTCTCAGCGATAGAAGGGGCCGGATTCATTTAAATCCGGTTGTGCGAATTTATGACATATCAAGCAATGGAGTAGGGTAAAGGCTAAACATACAAGTGTTGTATGTAGATCCCACATACAATTTGAGGTAACAATATGTTATTAGGTATATTAAAGAAGTTTATCTTCAATAATTTAATGCAAATTCTATCAAAACAATACATATAATATATGTTCTCCATGAATTAGGATATTAGGGCACGACTAGCTACCCATATCTTCACTAGATTGGTTTGATGATAGCTAGAGGAGTAGGGAGCTAGATTTTATATTTGTATCTTGACTTTCCACTAACTTTTTGTAAATTAATTAAATTACAGGGATCCGCCACTGATTGTAACCTAGATCCATGATTTCTCTACNTGGACCCGGACATGGACCGTAATCGGCGGTCCGATCCGATCCGGTCCAAATTCAGGTCCGGTCCGGTTTCAGGTCCAGACCGGATCTTTGCTCAGCCCTACCCATAGTAGCTAAATGAACATATTGAATTTTTACCAAACTTGAATGAAGTTGTAATAGTGATCCATATTCTTCAAATATATTAGACTTCAATAAAACCATTGAATTTATTTACTAAGAGTGGACTCATTCTTTGAGTTTTGAATTTTAAATTTAAACTTAATTTTGTAAGGCGAAGAAACAAAATCCTAGTTGCTATCAAATTTATTTTTTCTTGAATCAATCACTTTAAAAAATAATGATATCATTATAATTTTTAGTGCCATCAATTACAATTTATGATGTATTTTGCTAGCCTGCTTTTGGCCTTTACTGCTGAAAAATTGTTAAATTTATATTAAGAACTCCATTTATGAGTTATCATATATTGGAGAATGAGGTGAGTTAACGTTAATTCATAGGGAGGAGTTATCCCTCCTATTGCCAATTGGTTGAGGATGAAACATCTTTGGGCTTGTAGACTAGTTTGACTCTCTTCCTCCTAGTTGGATTATTCAGATTCATTATCTTTAACATGAAATTTAATATGGTATCAGAGCCTAGATTGTGTGGGTCTCTTCTATGGCAGGATGTCTAGCCCGACAGCCCCTAAGAGGATTTGTTCTGACCTTGCGAGGTAGAAGTTGCGCCGCCTATTGCCAATTGGTTTAGGATGAAATCTCTTTATAATATGTGCTTATAAACTAATTTCACTCTCCTCCTCCTTGTTGAGTTACTCAGACTCATTATCTTTAATATGAAATTTAACAAGCTCATTGTACGTATGCATTTTTAAAGCCTTAAAGGTTCAACTTTATGTTCGTTGTTAGTGAGCTTTTTGACGATTCCATATTTTCCATTAAGGACAATTGGACATCTGACTAGAGAAAAACATGCATAAAAAACGCCAAGAACATTTTTGTGTACAATAAATAGGGCAACAACTTGAGCCTTTATCTTGTGCATGTATAAAAATTTAATATAAAGGTTTATATTTTCCCTCCTCTTCATTCTCTTGTTTTTTCTAGAGTGCTCGAAAAAAGGATTCTCAGCGATAGAAGGGGCCGGATTCATTTAAATCCGGTTGTGCGAATTTATGACATATCAAGCAATGGAGTAGGGTAAAGGCTAAACATACAAGTGTTGTATGTAGATCCCACATACAATTTGAGGTAACAATATGTTATTAGGTATATTAAAGAAGTTTATCTTCAATAATTTAATGCAAATTCTATCAAAACAATACATATAATATATGTTCTCCATGAATTAGGATATTAGGGCACGACTAGCTACCCATATCTTCACTAGATTGGTTTGATGATAGCTAGAGGAGTAGGGAGCTAGATTTTATATTTGTATCTTGACTTTCCACTAACTTTTTGTAAATTAATTAAATTACAGGGATCCGCCACTGATTGTAACCTAGATCCATGATTTCTCTACGGGGTGGACCATACGAAAGGATGATAGAGGCATTTTAATTGTTATATGCTATATATTTTTTTTCAACAAATAAATACAATTTAAATATAGCTAGAAAATTCACAATCCTAGAGCCCTAGAGGTACTTTTATTTTAAAAAGTTTTAGAGAACGTCGATGCGCCAAATAAGCCTCCCCGACATTGTGCCACATGGCATCCTTTTTCCCAACATAGCGCCACACAGAAAAGTTCTCTCCGACTTTGTGCCACATATCACTAATTGATATGATATATCCAAAAATTCGAATGAAAGCAACATGTAGCCATTAAGAATTGAACTCGTGACCTTTCAAATGAAATGTAAATACACAACCATCAATCCACTTTATTAATCAGTTGTTCACAGTAAAATATAATAAAGTGTTATAGTTACATGTACTCATATAACTAAAAGTACAGGTAAAAATATGTACATCTCTAAGAGGCATGGTAAAAGATTATTGCTAACACATTCCCTTATCTCAAGTGTCCGATAATTGTTATTTTTATCCGAAAAAAGTGATTTTTTTTATTTTTTATTTTTTTCACGACAAATTTATAATAGAAACATAATTTTTATCAATTTTGCATGAGCCAATTAATTACAAAAAGATAGTAAAAAAAATTATACAAATTTATGAATAATAACATATCACCTCCGTCTTTTTTTACTTGCTACATTTACTTTTTCACATTTCTCAATAAACAACTTAAAAAATTATTATCTCGAGTTATATATTTCAATAAATTATAAAAAATATATATTTGGAAAGTTTACATCGAAACGAATCAAACAAGATCTCATATGTCTATATTTTTCTTTGCGTATAAAATACCAAAGTGAGTCAAAGTTACACTATAACTGGTGTCGAAAACTCTAATATAGCAAGTAAAAAGATACAAAGAGAGTATTATTTAGTATTTTGAGATCGACTAGGGACATCGCCTGAGGTAGGTTACTAGTTAATAATCGAAAATATGAATATCTATTACATATAACTTTGATTATGCAGTACACCCCGAAAATAATTGGAAGATCAAAACCAAGCAATAATGCTATTATTATGCTCATATAAGTACTATAACTATGTGGCAAATTGGCAATCATGATAACTTGAAAAGTGACACAAATACAACTGTACAACACTCAGCATGTCAAAATAGGAAACATAAACACAAAAGCTCAACAAAATGTAAATTATGAATTGCTTGCAATTTCGAAAGTATGCTCCTTATGGCCTTGTCACAGTTAAGCAAATTAGGCGCCATCATAACGTTTAATTAGCTACATAGTCCATAGGATAGGATAATTAGTTTAGAAAAGTATGCATGTTCCTGATACAGAACTTTTGTCTGAACAAGACCTGCGGATGCTCCTTGAGAACCTAAATCCAACCTACAAAACAAACAAAAGATGAGTGATCTGAGGGGGTTTTCCGGGAACGCCCCTCCGATGCTTAAGTCAGTAAGTTGGAAGAATCGATGTGAATTTTAAGGAATATGTCAAAAATGGCATGAAAAGCGTACCTTCAAATGAGGAAATTGTACTATATTTATAGTACAAAAGTACAGCTGTCAGACCTCTAGGATCATGGCAAGTGTCATAATCTGACATCCCTTGAAAGGGAGTGCCTGTAAGGGTTTACGTCCCGGTTAGGGGGTAAAATAGTAACTTCCAACATACTGGGCCTGAGGCCTGGACCTGGCCCAAACAATTAGCCCCACGCCTGACGTAAGATCCGATATGTCAAGCGTAACATCAATCTTGGTTGACTGAGGAAGGCAGCCTCCTCCACTGAATGACTTAGGAAGTATGGCTGAGGAGCTTAACACTCCTTTCCTCCATGTTGACTGAGGAGGTATGTCTGAGGAGCTTAACACTCTCTTCCTCCCTTGCTGATTGAGGATGGTAGCTTCAGCTAGGTGATTTAGGAGGTATGACTGAGGAGCTTAACCCTCCTTTCCTCCCTTGGTGACTGAGGGAGGTATCCTTCTCAGCTAGGTGACTGAGGAGGTAAGGAGCTTAACCATCCTTTTGGTTGTTCAAGCTGAAAGTTCCCATGTCCAAGAATACATGTCCGAGGATAACCCCAAGGAAATACTTATCTTTGTACATTCCAGACACTTGCACAATTTGTAGATTTTTCAACATGACTTTTTCTACAATTTCATGTCTGACTAATCATTTTGTTCGAGGCTGAGGAGGTGTGATCGAGGGATTCCTCGACGCCCGAGGGGCTAATGAGCTCCAATACCTATCTGTTCCTGATACAAAACTTTTGACTGAACAGGACCTGCGGATGCTCCTCGAGAACCTAAATCCAACCTACAAAACAGACAAAGGATGAGTGACCCGGGAATGCCCCTCCGATACTTAAGTCAGTAAGCTGGAAGAATCGATCTGAATTTTAGGGATATGTCAGAAATGGCAGGAAAAGTGTACCTTCAAATGAGGAAAATTTACTATATTCATAGTACGAAAGTATAGTTATCAGACCTCTGGGATCGTGACAAGTGTCGTAAACTGACATCCCTTAGAATGGAGTGCTTGTAAAGATTTTCATCCCGGTTAGGGATAAAATAGTAACTTCCAACATACTGGGCCTGGGATGACCTGGACCTGGCCCAAACAATGCATATAAATACTGTGTACATGTGCTATATTATCACATTTTATTCACCTGAACTTGCCTAACTACATTCGTAACAAATCAAGAATATTATAATGACATCCTAAAATTTCTTAAGCAACTTTAAATATTCACATTTGTGTCACTCATACGTGGTACACTATCACATGGGAGTAAACTTTCCTTTACAAAAAAAAAAAAAAAAAATCCAAATGAATTAATGAGCAGAAAAGGTTGGATTAGTTAGGTTTAAATGTAATGAGTGAGAGAGGATCACATCGTAATGCTTGTCAAGTTGTAGTGCGAGTTAAAAGAATAGGATTTCCTTGTGAGTGTATATGGTCTTAGTAGAGTTAAAGATTTCACATAAAAAAAAATATAGAGTTTTTTTACATGGTGCCCTGGGGTATTGGGTTTTCTACGTTGTGTCCTTCCAAATTAAAACTTCCACATAGTGCCCCTAAGATTCATTAAGTGACTAAGCTATGACCTTTTCGTTATAAATATTACAATTTCAATCTCAATTTGATGGTTTTACGTTGTGCCTTTCCAAATTAAAACTTTCACATAGTGCCCCAAATATTACGATTTCACGAGGAAATCCTATTCTTATAACTCGCAGTAAAACTTGACAAGCATTACAATAATAATAATAATAATAATAATAATAATAATAATAAAGTAACGTCAACATTTAATACTGGTATTCAACTATTATAAAAGTAACCTTACTTTTTCATAACTCTTATCCTATTCTAGCATTCTCATTTAACTAACCCAACATAATCAGTAATCAATTATAAAGCGTGCATTAAATTAGGTGATCACAACATTATTAGCCAATGAGAGTGAGGGGTAGCTCAAGTGGTAAAAACTTCCTTCTCGGTTCCAAGAGATCCTGGGATCTATTCTCATCCCTGCCCTTGTGGCTCCCTAGCACCAAAAAAAAAAAAAAAACATTATTAGCCAATGCAATGATTCACCATGCACATATCTTGACATCTTGTCATTGATTTTTTGTTTAATTTAGTACATCCGGTCTCTTAATCTTTACAACACTGGTCCGAGCTTTTTAATTCAAATGTTGTAAAATTAAGGAATAAAAGGAGTATTATACAACAAATCATTCTCTGTTACAATACTATTTTCCCTTCTCATATGTAGACCGATCTGTTAGTAATAATTCATTCCCCAACCTTGAGAATAATTGGAAACCTACACAATTTTCTATGGTCTAATCACTAGTAAGTAAGAATAGTTATACCAATTGCTGTACGCCTGTAAGTGTAGGTCAATATATATATGGATTCTTGCATATTAATTTCAATGGTATGATGATCGATCGAGTAACCTGGGCTATTGACTCTTCTAATCTTCTTAGTTACATGCATATTCATTGGTCAACAATACACATTTAAATGCCGGACTAATACTTTTTATTAATATTCACTATCTTATTTAACAGTCCAAATCCTCTACCCCATGATCTAGCTATTTACCATCTCGTATGATGATGACACTATTCCTTATTGTTTGAAATCAAAATTTCTAATACAAAACAACACACGAGTGATACACAATTTATTATTTGAGATACGCAGTAGAAGACTTCATCTCCTAATTCGATGCATTTTATGCCACATTTATTTTCAAAACACTCAAGGGACTTGCCGTGTTACCAACCAAAATATTGAGTAAAGATAACTGAAACACTCTCAGAAGATGACTAAGTTGCATTGAGTCGGGAACGGGGTTGAAAATGACAAATATAAAAAACAATGTCAATGGATACGGCCAAATATAACATGATGAATCGGAATCATAGATCTCCAATATAGGAATGAATCTAGTTCGGGGCCGACTATCTAACTATAAGAATTCAGTAGTACTCATGCAACATAGATGGAAGAGACATTAGACATGTAGAGGCATGCATAGAGCAGTAAATAACTACAGAGTATATACCTTAATTACCTATATAGGCATACAGCATGATTCACGTGGTTGATCACTACACAAACAATATTCAATATACCCATAAAATGTGGTACGTTGTTTTATATTAGACATGTGCTTTTGCACCATTACCCATCCATCATAACTCCTAAATCCTCCATTTAGTTTTAATTTTATATAATTATGAGTAGATATTATTATCATTACTCAAGCTCATCAATTTTATTGCACATTTCAACCAATCAACCAACACAACACAACACCAATCATTGAAGCCCTAGCAATAACGTATAGCATAGTAACTCATTATAAAAACCCCCTAAACTTCTACTTACTAGCTACTTCAACAACTCACTCAAACACTTCACTAAGTTATTATTACAATGGCTACTTTCTCTTCTCCAACCATTACAACCCCTTTTCTTCCAAAATCACCCCAACTTTCTAGTTTTAAAGCTAAATCCCAAACTTTACGTTCTGCATGTAGCAAAGTCTCATGCAAAGCCAACAACAACAACAATAATAACAATGACGACCGAAAACTACTCTTTGAAAACCTTAATAATAATAACAACAACACTTTTGATAGGAGAAACATGTTGATTGGCCTCGGGGGAATGTACGGGGCAGCCATAACTTTGGGGGGTGGCCCCCCAGATACTTTGGCTGCTCCGATTTCCCCTGAGGTCATGGCATGTACTCTCACCGATGCAACATGGGATGGTTCATCGGGTGACCGTTGCTGCCCGCCAGTAATTGATCCCACACAAATCGTCAACTTTGAATTCAAAAACTACCCAAACCCGGCAGTGAGGGTCCGTCGGCCGGCTCACTTAGCCATGCAAGATACAGAGTGGTTAGCAGATTACAAAAAAGCTACGGCCATCATGAAGTCACTACCTATGAGTGACCCTCGTAACTTCATGCAACAAGCTAGGGTGCACTGTGCTTATTGTGATGGTGCATACCCTGTGTCTGGCCACAATGATGAGCGACTACTAGTTCATGCTAGTTGGTTGTTTGCATCATTCCATAGGTGGTACCTCTACTTTTTTGAGAGGATCATGGGTAAGGTCCTTAATAAGCCAGATTTCGCTTTACCTTACTGGAACTGGGATCATCCTGATGGTATGAGAATTCCTGAGATGTTTAAGGACATCAATTCTTCATTGTATGATCCTAACCGTAATGAAAAACACTTGAATAAGATCGTAGATTTGTCATATAATCCTCCTGAGGATAATCCTGATTTTGAGCACAATTACCCTGACCACAAGCAAATTCAAGAAAACCTTTTGCTTATGCGTAAGCAAATGTTGTACCCTACTAAGCCCGAAATCTTCTTTGGGGCTGCTTATCGTGCTGGAGATAAGGCAGACCCCAATGCTGGTGCAGGGGCTCTTGAGTTGGCCCCTCACAACGCTATCCACTCGTGGACTGGAAGCACCACTGTCCAGGGTCACCAGGATATGGGTGCCTTCTGGTCCGCAGGACGTGATTCAATTTTCTATTGTCATCATGCTAATGTTGATAGAATGTGGAGTATCTGGAGGAACGACCTTCCTGGTCGTTCCAGGAAAGATTTGACCGACCCTGACTACCTTAACGCTAGCTTCATCTTGTTCGATGAAAATGCTAAGCCTGTTAGGGTGTATGTCAAGGATAGTTTCGATACTGAGAAACTCGGGTACAAGTATGAACAACAAGATCTACCTTGGTTGTTCAAGAAAGTTAGTCAACCTACTAAACCAACAATTACTGATACAGTTGTAACATTCCCTAAGAAGTTAGACTCGGTGATTAAAACAAAGGTGAATAGGCCTAAAAAGTCTAGGACTAAGGACGAGAAGGAAGAACAAGAGGAGGTCCTTGTTATCAACATGGAACTAGGGATGTCCAAGAACTTCATCAAATTTGATGTGTTTGTGAATGATGATGTTGACCAAAACCCTAATGAAAAGACTGAGATCAAACCTCAGTATGCCGGAAGTTTTACGAGTTTGACTCATAAAAGTTCCGGAGGCCCCGTTGGCAAGCTTGTTGGAAGTGTTATTGGAGGTGTTGCAGATGGTGTGATGGAAACCATGGCGCCGAGGAAGAACGCTTTAAAGTTGGCACTCAGTAAGCTCCTTGAGGACATCGGTGCATCCGAGGACGAGGCCATTCAGGTGACCATTGTGCCAAAATCAGGGACTGAGAGTGTAGTCATCACTAACGTCTCCATTCAGTATGTTGCCTAAGTTATTAATTAATTAATAACTAGTAACTACGTTGGAGCAATAATAATTGTGGCTGTATTTTAGTACGTATATGTGCATGGCAGCATGCATGTATTTCACATACGTACATGCGTCTTAATTTACGAATAAGGTGGAGTACTAGTACAATAGTACGGTGTTTTAGTATTTCCTTTCTTTTCCTCAAGAGGGTGTATTCGAATTTGGCTGTATTTGTGCGAGATCTATTATTTAATTTTAGTAATTGCCATTTTATGCGAGCACATTGTTTGTTGTAGCGTCACAACTTAATAATTGAGCAATAATAATTATCTTCATTTGTCTTTCCAAAATATTATGTGGGCCAATGTTGATTTTCTTGTTAAGACTTTTAATTATGAAATTAAAGGAGTTTGAGGAAAGTGCATGTGTTGAATGAAGTGTTATGGAGCGCACATTCAAATCACTAGAAGGGTTAAGAATTTAATAATATATCCAAACATATAAATAACAATAAGAGACTAAAGACAAAGGACAATAAATTAATGTTGTTCGTTCACAAATCACCCCCACATGTTAGATAAGAATTAAATAATTTTCTAAAATAGTATTAATTCGGGAATTCAAATAATTAAAATCATGCATCTTTATGATGTAAGTAACGCTTATTTAAAATAATTATTTCCACTTTTGACATGCTTATTTAACGCCCTTCAGACGCTTGTTAGCTTTTTTCTTAGGCTATATTTGGTAGCATGAACTGAAATAGAGATAAAACTAATAGGGTAGCCGAAACAAACTGAACTAATAAGATAGCTGTAAAATTCGACACCTTAAATAAATTGCTACTTTTAATAGCAACTCAATTTCAATCAAAATTCAAGCTTAAATTTTATATCAGCTTACACACCAAGCACAACTTTTTATTAAGGTTACTTAAAAGTTCAGCACTTACTTTTTTAAAATGACTAGTATAAATTTAGCATCTATTTAATTAAGGTGACTAAAATAGATTGTCAAACGCTCCCTTAGTTAAATACTTAAATTTATTGCCATATTTGCCAATATGTACTTCAAAGTAAACAATAAAACATAATGAAACGGACCACTACCATACGGAGTATCATTTGTCAGTCTGAGGTTGTTTTAAAGTTGGGTGCTATTTAAAGCAAAATGAGATCAGATTATTGACTACCCTACCTCCTCTCCCGAGGAAAAAAAAAAAAAACTCATACAAGCCCGGAAAAGTGTTTTGAAACCAAAAACTAATACTACCTCCGTTATTTTCTAGTTATAATGCTTTTTATTTTTGGCAATTACAAATTAGTTACAACACTTGAAAACTTTCCTCTTTTAATACTCCTTTAGTTTTTTTTTATTTGCTACATTTTTTTTCGCATCTCCCAAGATGCAACTTATAAAACTAATATCTCAAGTTTGTTAAAATAAAAAATTGTAAAAATTATATTTTTGGAAAATATATATGGAGACGAATCAAACAAGACCTATATGACTATTTTTTTGTTACGTATTAAACATCAAAGTGAGTCAAAATTACAATGTAAATAGTGTCAAAAATTCTAATGTAGCAACTAAAAAAACGAGGGAGTATATTTTTCAATGCAATTCTAAAATACCCCATTAAGTGTAATAATCTTTACTTAATAAAATAATTCAAAATATTAACCTACTAACCTAAATTAAATATTTATCCTAATTTGGTTCATCTCCGCCCTCCCTCTCTATTGATTCCACTAAGTGACCACCGATCCACCGCCACCTTCTACTTTTCTCACTTCTTCTACCCACGAGTCCACGACCACCACCATTTGAATTCCTTTCGCACACAACCATCGCCATTCAAACCCCTTTCGCACACCAACACCACCACTGAGCTTCGATCTGTGCTTGTGGGTGTCTTTGGGTGTTTGACTTAGGGTTAGTATGTAGATCTGGATTTTCAATTTTGGGTTTTGGTGTTTGACTTTGGGTGTTCGATTTTGGATTTTTTTTATTTAAGGTGTTTGACTTAGGGTAATTAATTGGTTGTGGTTTTAGGTTTTGGGTTCTTGGTGGGGCGAGGTTGTGATTTAGCAGGTGGTGGTCGTGGGTTTGAGCTTTGGTTTCGAATGGGGCGAGGTAGGTCATGGTTGGTGGTTGTGGTTTTGGGGTTTGGGTTTTGGTCTTAGTTGGTGGTCGTGGGTGTGGGGTTTGAATTTTTGGGTGTGGCGAGGTCGTGGTTAGCGGTCATGGTTTTGGGTGTTTGGGTTTTGGGTGGGTGGACGTCATGATTGCCTGATTGGTGGTCGGTGGTTTAGGTGTTTGATTATTATTATTTTTTTGATGAGGAAAGAAAAATTGGAAATTACTCCAACCGTAACCAAAAGCATCTTTATGAAGGACGACAGAAAGGGAAGGATCACATGCTTGAAACCACGAGGTTAAACGGGAGATATTATGACCTTTATTGGCTAAAAAGCCAGCTGCGTGATTCGCTTGAGGGCTGCCTAGTAACAAACTGTGATTTCTAATTACAGGGTAGCTAAGTTGAGTAATTTACTTATTATGACTCTCAAACGCAGTTATTTAACTATGTTATTTAGTTGAAGTTCACGTATCTATGTGCATGTCAAGAGCATACTATGTATTTACCTTTTCCTTTTTCTTTATATTATTTTTTTTCTTATGTTTTACTTTGTATTTGTTTCTTTTTTCTAATATAGACGTGTAGTAGGCTCGCTAGCAGTCTAGTAATACTGTAGGTACATAGAACAGGAGTTTGTTTCTTTTCTTTTCTTTTTATATATTTGTGTAATTTTACTAATGACAATTTACTCCTACAAGAGGTATTTCATATAATATACACCATCTTTAATCAACTTTTATTAATGTATTAAATGCCCAATATTATTACAATCCTTCCAAAGGCTTACATATTATATACTATAATTTTCATTTACAAAGTAGTTTTCATGATTTTTTTTAAATAGCATGGAAAATAAATANCCAACTTTTATTAATGTATTAAATGCCCAATATTATTACAATCCTTCCAAAGGCTTACATATATTATATACTATAATTTTCATTTACAAAGTAGTTTTCATGATTTTTTTTAAATAGCATGGAAAATAAATATGTATCAAGTGTAAAGGCATGTTTACTTTAATTGAAAACAACTGAATTGAACTAAACTCATTGTGCACAACATTAAATTTACAAAATCGACTATTGAATTCATAACATTGATTGCGGATTAACATCACAATTAAGTATTTAAGTGATTTTCAATTACATGTAATAAGGGCCCATTTGGTAGGGTATAAAACATTTTTTTGTTGAAAATAGTTTTCCATGGAAAATCTTTTACATTGGAAAACTCATTATCATGAAGAAACTCCGTTTTTTTTGTTGCATATGAAATGATTTTACATTTTAAGCTTTTTTTTTTGGTTGAATGAAAATCAATTACTTTTATTATGAAGGAAAATGTTTTCCTTCCAAATGGTGATGAAAAATGTTTTCAACATGGTGGAAAATGATTTTCTACCCAAGTTTTTCATTTTAATATTTTACTCCAAACCAATCAACTTAAAATGAGAAAACAATTTTCAAGAAAACATTTTACGCACTACCAAATGAACGCAATCTATAAAGTCATTAACTAACAATGAGTTTATAAATTGCCCTTATCTTTATGCTTGTATATATCACTTCTTACAAGCTTAATAGCAATTGTGAGTAATAAACTCTTTAAGTAGTTATTGAAAGTTTGTTCTAATAATTTTTCTATTTTGTGCTTTATAATACCCTGTACTATAATTCATAATATCTCTTCTAACTTTTTTACTTGCTACATTGAGGAATTTAACACTATTTACATTGTAGTTTTGACTCATTTTGGTACCTAATACTTAAAGAAAAATATAATCATATAAGATCTTGTTTGATTTGTCTCAATGTATATTTTTCAATAATATAATTTTCATATTTTTATATTATACAAAACTTGGGAAGATATAAAAAAGTGAAAATAGCAATAAAAAAAGNGGAAGATATTAAAAAGTGAAAATAGCAATAAAAAAAGACGGAGTAGTAGTAATAATAATAATAATGTAGTGTTATCAAATTAAATAACCACTAAGGCACTAATTCAACATCTAGACTATAATTAGACAAAATAATAACAAAAATTATGAGAGTATTATTCATGGAGTATTTGTTTAGTTATTTTTTTTCTACCAAAGATATTAATGCAAGGCTATAAGCTTAGCAGTAGGTTATAGCCAAGAGCCTAGGAGTATATAAAATAAAATTACGAAAAAAAAATAAAACCAGTGTAAATGGGACTCTACAAAGTAGGAACGTAAAGGGAGATAAAAAACAAATCAAATTTGTAAAACTTTGGAAGCCACCCTCACATACCATTAGAATGTTGGTAAAACAATCAAACAAATGGTGTAATACTGTCATATAATGACAAATATCAACTAATTTACAAAATTGTCATGTGATTTGTGTTTTTGTAAATCACAGTTTTTTACTAGACATTATCCGATTCGCTTCTTTGAAACATTAAGTGATTGAAATATAACTAAACATGACAAGGTTTTCTTTATATATGAGATAATACTATAGATTTCCCGAAAAACATGTCAAATATTTTTACGAGAATTGATAACAACAAGATTATCTCCTTTTATAATTAAATTATTGATGCCAAGATTAATGGTTGGTGATGTATGTCGGTGGGAGTGGTCCTTAATTACTCTTTAATTAGATGTCCTTATTTTTTGTTAATTAAGCTTATGAAAAAGCAACGGAGGCGTAAATTACTTTGAAAATGTTGATTTTTGGATTTTATGTAAACAAATTAGAAAGGGTTTTTTCTAAGATGCGCCCTTTAATCTTTTCATTTTCTAAATTGTACCCTAAACCTTTTTAAATTCTTAACGGTACCCTTAAATTCACTTAGTTTTCTAAGCTATACCCTTTATTAATAACATTCCGTTAAAATTTTTATTTGTTTTGTTTTAATTTATTTCCTAAAAATATATTTAAGTCAATGCAGTTAAAGATGTATCTTAGAAAAATTCAAAAAAAGGATAAAGTAAACAAAAGTAATGAAATTTAGAGTGACATATTAACTACAAAGGGTATAACTTAGAATTATGTATAAGTTTAAGGGTATAACTGAGAATTTTGTAAATCAATGGGCAAAGTTGAGAAAACATAAAATTACATGGGTAGAACTTAGAAAAACCCAATTAAAAACTTTCGTATTATATTTATTACTCATAAAGAGTTGGATAAAAGGACAGACTTATTATCATAACTAATGCAAACATATGACACAATATGTGACCTCAACCTTCTTATGTACTTCAATTAGTCATTTATCAATCAACTGTTTATCAAACAATTGATACAATCAACTACCTTAATCAACTAATACGATCTGCTAACTCTTAAACAAAGCATAACATTTAAAACTTAATTAGGAACCTATATATATATACAAATCATACAGATTTGTGCAGCCGTGAAAGCTTGAACTAAATTTTGTCTTTTCATCAAAGGTGTATAAATACTTCACATTAGTAGTAATAATTACACAATCCTACCTCTAAACATGATTAGCAGTTTAGTTCAAGCAATTAGACATGTATTTTCTTCAATCTTCAAGGTAGGTTGACACATATTCCAGGCCATTTTAAACACATGAATACGTACTCAAATGACTTTTGATTAATGAATTAATATAGGTAATGCAATCTAGTCCGTTGAATTAATAACGTTAATATCTTGTTATAACATTTAAGGGCATCCTATCAGAAAATGGAAAATTTCTCCTTAATTAAAGGTCTGTTTGCAAATAGTACCACACACTATATATGCTACTAATGTTAGTATGCTACCACAAGTCCACAACGACTTAAATTTAATATTCTGCAAAGCTCATTAATATTGATGAAGGAAATTCATTCAGTTTTTGTCATCTTATGCACCATAGATTTTTTTACGTAGAAATGGAAATTCACAATACATAATGAAAATTTCTTTGCACCAAGAAAGCCACTACTTACTATGCATTAATAATAATAGCAACAAACAGGGCATACTTCTATGAAACATTAAGTCATGGACGAAGTAATCATCTCTTTTTCCCCACTTACAGAGTTACAGTTGTTTTATTTGGAAAATTTATAATCCGTATGTTATATATGTCCGTATTAGACCTTATTTTCAGCAAAAATAAATTTAGTTAAGTTTATATGAACAAATTAAAAATAAGATAAGCCTGAATAACAAAAATATTTAGATAAGTTTAATGATGACAAGAATAAGTTTAGATAAGTACAATCCAACAAAAGTATATTCAAATTAAATCAGCAAATTAGGGTGCCTCAATCACTCAAAATAAGGTTAAATTTGTTCATATCAGCAAAAATAAATTCAGATCAGTTATAACTTGTGATTAAGCTTAGATAAACCAAAAACGAGCAAAATTAAAGATATCAATATTTTGGATCATATCACATAGGACATGTTTAGTTCTGACTTATTAAAATCATATATTAAGACAGTTTTAGGTATGTTGAAATGTTGAACATACAAATATATGAAATAATATCAATTTAATACGGTAATAAAAAGAAAATGTGTCTCGTACATGCGTATAATACAGTAAAAACTTCGTTCTGAAATCAAAAATGTAAAATCCAAAGGTTAGAAAAATTTCGATTTTATCATGGAATGGAAGACTATGGCGACTGACGGTCAGTCGAGGAAGCTCAAGGCTGAAGGACGGAAAGTACAAGTTCGCCAAAGTACTTGAGTCTAAAGTGGTCCTAGTAGAAGGGTAGAGCTAACCATAGGAAAATGACATAAAATCCAGTTTGGAAAAATGTTTAGGTAACGTTCACATTTGACATAAAAGTAAAGTTACAAATTGCTTCCTACAATACAATTTAGTATCATTTGGAAAGAAACCAATTGATAGTAGGGCAGTTGCTTGCTAATGAGGTTCTCCTAAATAACATGTTACCTATCAATTAAGAAAAATGAGGTTGTTTTAAATGACTTATTCTATGAACCATCTACTTCAAATAAATCATTTTAGTATATGAAATCAAAATTAGCATTTTGAAAATGTCTCACTTGTCAGTTTCACATAATCTAAAAGATCATGTATCATAATTAGTTTTAACCATTCATATATAATACATGCTAGCATGTCATCAGTCAATTAAGAAAGCTAATGAGATTGTTTTTTAAGATGACTTAATCTATGAACCATCTACTTCATTTTGAGGCATACATGGTACACCAAGTATATATGAAATGTTTATAAACCATACATGAATATTAGTCGTATTTTAAAAAGATCTCATTTGTTAGTTTCACATAATCTGCAAGATCATGTATGATAGTATGTTGCATGTCATCGATCTCTCAATTAAGAAAGCTAATGAGGTTGCTTTAGAATGAGTATTGATCTATAAACCATCTACTTCAATTCAAATCATGTAGCCAACATCGAAAACTAGCATTTTAATTTGAGGCATCATACACCTAGCAAATGTGGTTAATTTGGTCATAAACCATAGTCAAATATTATATCAGTCGTATATATTTTGATAAAGTCTCACTTATCAGCTTCACATAATCTATGAGAAGTTACTATGATAGTATGTTGCATTGTTGCTTCACTAATAATTGACGTTCAATAATAAGGGTTTGTTTACTTCAACTGAAAACAGCTGAACTGAAAGGTTTTTATGAAGGATTATTGAATAGTAAAATAAGAGAAGAATTGAAATGAACAGAACTAAACGAAGCTGAACGAATTTTAAGTTGAAGTAAACAGGCCTAACTATTTGAATATATAATATAGGCCCTAGCAATTTCATGAGAAGAAAACTACGTGTACTAGTATTCGATTAAGCTTATATCAACGAAAATTAATTTCTTGCATCCACATGTGTTATTTTGACGTTATAGTATAAGATTTTATAATTTGATTTTTACCCTTAAAATGTCTAGGATTAGCTGTCGCCTGTCGGCAATGACCAATTGAGTTAAAGCTTGATTTTTGGCAATATGTATTTGTAACGTACCTACTCTCGAGATAAAACTTAAAAGTGACTATGATTCAAAATCCATGATCAATTTTTTTTTTTTCAATGTTTGTCGGTTCTTTACTTTTTTAGTACGGGCCCTCATACATATGAGTAGTTGTTTTTGAGAAAATTCCATTTCTTCATATTTCTATTATAATTGGTTGTATCTATTAACATTATTTTGTAGATTTATCGTTTTTAGCTGTCATATCAGAATTAATTTCTGCTTTCGTTCTCAACTTAGTGCAACCTAACTTTTAGTTTCCATTAGCNTCAATGTTTGTCGGTTCTTTACTTTTTTAGTACGGGCCCTCATACATATGAGTAGTTGTTTTTGAGAAAATTCCATTTCTTCATATTGGTTGTATCTATTAACATTATTTTGTAGATTTATCGTTTTCAGCTGTCATATCAGAATTAATTTCTGCTTTCGTTCTCAACTTAGTGCAACCTAACTTTTAGTTTCCATTAGCAGTATAAAAGTGTTTTATTTGAATATTATTGCTTAATACTATTACATTTGCTAGTCTACTTTCATTATTTACTTACTGAGTTTTTCTAAGGGGTACACTTCAACCTTTTCATTTTGTAAGTTATACCCTAAACTTTTCCACATTCTCAATGGTACCCTTAAATTCACTTAGTTTTCTAAACTATACCCTTTGTTAT
Organism: Suaeda aralocaspica; assembly: GCA_016808085.1. NCBI lineage: Eukaryota > Viridiplantae > Streptophyta > Magnoliopsida > Caryophyllales > Amaranthaceae > Suaeda > Suaeda aralocaspica. The sequence continues at coordinate 642,781 of PYUH01000852.1, forward strand.
TAACGTTTCGTTAAGGTTTTATTTGTTTTGTTTTAGTTTATTTCCTAAAATTATATTTAAGTCAATGCAGTTAAAGATATATCTTAAAAAAATTCAAAAAGAGGATAGATTAAACAAAAGTAACGAAATTTAGCGTGACATATTAACTACAAAGGGTATGACTAAGAATTATCGATAAGTTTATAGTATAAGTGAGAATTTTTTAAATGGATAGACATAGTTGAGAAAAGATTGAGTTGAGAAAATGTTAAGTTAGGTGAATACAACTTAGAAAAACCCTTACTTATTTGTTTGACAGCCACAGGTGCACGTATTAGAAAATTGGGAAACTTTGTTGCTTATGTCTTTCTCTAGCTAAATTAACTTGTTCATGAACTTTTTGAAAAAGTTCTATGAACATGAACATGAGTTATGACTTATGGCCAATAAAGAACAATATAACATCGATCAAAGTTCAATATGCATGGTCCGGTCAATATTATAATTTATAACCTGCAAGATTATTCAGAAAACTATTATCGTTGATCTCTAATCTAGGGGTGATTAAGAGACAACACTACATGCAAGCTACTTGAGACTGGTTTAGTCAAAGCTTAACTCAACTGAGCTCGAGATGATAACGAGTCGAATCAAGCAACAATGAGCTCGACTCGAAAAGCTCACGAGAAACTTGATATATATATATATATATATATTTTTAGCTTGAAATTTTATAATTTTGAAGTTTGACGTAGTATTATCAAGTTCAAGCCGAGTTTGAGCCAAGTATCGAATCGAGCTCGAGTAATTCCTTAATGAGTCAAGTTTGAGCTCAACATGCTCACGAGTTTTCCAGCTCGAGTCGAGGTCAAGATTTCCCTAACGAGTTTGAGTCGAGATTAGTAATACTCGACCTCGACTCGTCTCATAATCACCTCTACTCTAACATATAACATCACAGATATTTGAATAATATATATACTCCCTCGGTCCCTCCATCATTATTTTTGAGACACTATTTGAAATCTTGGACCAATCAAAACTTTGGGAGAACACAAAGCAAAACGCTTTTAAAAAATATTTTAAGAATATTCCACGGAGTTTGAATTACTTGGTAATTAATTATTATAATTTGAACAAAAATAGCAAATTTGAAATTATTCTATTCCATTGTACATACTTCATATTAAGTTCAAATATACAATTGTTTCACCGATTAATATCGATGTTCAATTAGCCTATTTCTTTATATCTTCCTGTTTTTTTTTTTTTTTTTTTTTTTTTTTTTTTTTTTTTTTTTTTTTTANCCTTACAAAGGAAAAAACTCACTTCAAGGGCACAATGTATGCAAAACACGATCTATGTCACCCACATCATCTGGAATACAATTAATAAAAAGTATCCACAAAACAACCAACATCATGAATTTACGAGAGCAGATAGAACCACCTAACCATCTCTTCTACGCATAAATGACATTTACAAGAAGTGCCCGTGAATAGATTTGATACATACAAAATTTAAGACATTTAATTACCTTGATTGCGTTCATGATAAGGACAATGTTGGCAAGCAACTAGCTAAAATAAATGTACATGTTCACCTAGTTTTTGTTCACGATTCTTCCTTTGTGAAATAACTTTGTGACAAAGAGAAGTCCTCCTCTCGATGTGGAAATTCAGAATCCTCATCATCTCCTCTCTGTATAACATAATTTGAAATGAGAAAATGTGAGTATAGGTAATATATAATCTCCTCCTTGCTACATAACTATACTGAATACAGACAATAAATAATCAATGCCACAAAAAGTTAGAGAAGTAAGGTCACTGTCGGAGTAAATTGGTCCTCAAAAGCATTCTTACCAGCATCTCCAAGTTGTAGAATCGGTCTAGCAAGCGCATAACCTCTTCAGAAGAGAATTGGCGATCAAAACTGTTTAAAGCAAATTGGGGAAGCAATTTAAATTGCGGTTGAAAATAGTTCAACAATGGTTAAGTATTAGAGCAAATGCACCATATCCAACAAAATGCATACCTTCTTCGGAGAAATTCCATCACACCATAAAGGACAAAGTGGCGATGTATGCCTGAAGCAGAAAATCCTTTTATGGAATGACAGAACTAAAGTGTACTAAAATAGAGAAAAGAAGATATGGTGCATATATACATAACCGAAAAGTAGTGACCACAATAGCTCACAGTTCAAAGCAGCCACCTAAATTTGAGACTTAACCTTTTCTAGCCTTCAGATAAAAAAATTAGAACCATAATTTAAGCACAATATTACCATTTCCGTACATTATATTCCGCAGATGGCAAAAGATTATCTTTAGAAATAGATAAAATCAAGTAACTCACATTGAAGTTTAAGTTCATATAGTAAATGAAAGTAATGTTTTAAATAAAGATAGAAGATAAACTAACAAACAATGATGGTGTGTGAGCGAAAAGGGAAACCATTAGAAGTTGCTCTATTGGGACAACAGGAACCTAGGCATTGATCATTGAGAGTTTTTGAGACTGTATTACAATGGCCTCTCAAAAATCTAACTTAGACATTTGTTTCTTGAGTTATGTAGGTCCTGAAGTCCTTTAATAAATTATTTGCATCCACGAATATTGTTTATTAAACTACGAATAAAAGTAAATTAAAGCTAAATTAGGCCCTATTCTTCAGCAGTTACAGCTAAATAAATCTGAGAACTAAACTAAATACATTATTATAATTTATTAAAAAAAATGTAATAAGCTGAAGTGCTGAACTGATGTGACCTAGATTTTGAAATACAATTTTCTAAGAGAGCAGGATTGTAGTGCCGTTGTCTGTCACTACTACCAGAAAACTAGAACATGAGTAGTCATAAACCAAGAAGCTGATGGAGGTTAAAACAAACGACTTTATTCTCTTTTTCTCGAAGAAAATAAATGGTTTTATTTTTTGAAACATCTATTATATCTGGAAATTGAAAACCAACTAGGCAGCTACTACAGCACTTGAAAGAGAAGAAATTTGTTAGATGTAGCTTAAATCAACAAGGACAAAATTTGTATCCAAGTGTTTCGCCTAGTCAACAGCTGCTAGAGCAATATCCCTCCATTCCTAAATGTTCTAACTGTTTAGTATAGCAACAGATACCAAGATACATTATAAGATAGGTTGTTGTTGTCGGGGCTAATTTAGAAAAGATGATTGTTGTTACGACTTAAACGATAATTATTAATTAAAAAAAGGAGTTGGAGCCTATTAGATGGGTAGAGAGTATAGGGTATTCAGCAATGGTAACTTTAGTATAGGTACTGTGTTTCCTGAAGGCAAATGCCTGAGCCCAGTGATAATTTGTGTTTTTGGCAAGAATAAATCCATATTTGTCAGAGAAAAGCCGTGATGTATAGATACCTAGCCGCTTTGGGTTACAGTTTGACAATGAGTTTGAATATCTAGATGTTATATATAGCCTTCTATCTAGTTTTGTTAAGATCCAGCCATCAAAGTCCTCCCAGCATTTGATTTCTATTTACTGATTATGGTTTAGTCGCTACCTTTCTATCATTTGCTTATGGGATAAGATAAAGATTGTCACATGGTTTTCATTGACTAGGAGAAAGACTATGGTAAGGTACTGAATGAAGTACGTTGGTGGGCTTTAACAAGGACAACCATCTCATGGAAACATATTGCCATCGTTATGACATGTCTGAGGGAGAAAGCATGACTGCATGAGTGCGAGGCGGAACAAGGCTGGAAAGAGAGAGTAATTCCCTATTATGATTGGAGTCTTGGAGTACATAAGGTTTCTACTCTCAAATCCTATTCTTTCTCTTATTGTCATAGACATATATATGAGTTCAACACAAGAAGATATACCATGGTGCCTAATGTTTGCAAAAATTATTGTATTGAATCATGAGGCAAAAGAACGTGTGGAAAGTAAACTAGAATTGTGGAGATAAACTTTGGAATCCAGAGTAGAAGCACAGAAGCAGGTGTGATCACTTAAATGGGAGGCAGGTGTGATCACCAAGGTTCTGATTATCCTGCTATCTAGGATCTATTGTCCACAAGGACGGGGAATTGGATGGAAATGTTTCTCGGAGAACCAATGCACATTAGCTGATGTGGAAGAGTTTTCGAGAAATCTACATGATCATGCCAATGCCCCCATAGATTAAAGTTAAAATTTGCCAAAATTAGACCCTACACTGCCATAAAATATGGAACTACGGAATGTTGGGTTTGAAACATTGTCATGTTTATAACGTCAAAGTAACAAATATATTTATGCTACATTGCGCGTCTAGACACACAAGTAAGGATCACTTAACAAACGACATAATCCGAATAATCTAACTAATCTTAATCAAAATATGACTCCATTTTCCCAACAACATTGCATAATACATACATTAAACAACAAAAGATTTACTCCACATACAACAATACACAAAAGACATCGATCAATTCAAACAACATTACAATAAAATTCAAATTCAAACACCAAAAAACAAAAAAAAACAAAAAAAAAAAAACTAAAATCTAAAATGAATTTAAACACCTTTCAATTTTCCAGGAGGATAAATTTCAAGTGCCTCCAAAAATCTTAGCTCCAATTCAGCTTGTGATTGCTCCTATTAAATTCAAATTAAACAAAAAACCATATTAGAAATCATAATTATACACAAAACCCATATTCACAAATCATCAAAAGATTAAAAAAAAAATCCAACCTTTGAAAGAGAAGATGCAGAAGAAGGTGGAGCTTTGCAAGGAGAATGAACAGAGTTACCATCTTGTTCTTCTTCTTTGCCACCACCTCCACCCATTTCCCTCGATTTTTGTGACACCAATTTCAGAAAGTTAAAGATTACAAATTATATTAAACCCCAGTTTTATTTTGCAATTTATTGTGTTTTTTAGAATTAAAGTTTTATTTTTATTTATTTTTTTTGGAAAGAAGTTTTAATATTTTGTTTAGGGTTTATGGTTTTGATCCAAATTTGGTCACTCATAAAAGTTGTTTGTGAATGTTGGGTTTTAGTGTTTTAGGACTAAACTTTTTTTTGGGCTTCAATTAAATTCTTAATTATTAGTTACTTAGGTCATGTTCTCTTAGTCACATTTTTACTTTATGTTTAGCAAAAATAAGTTTTGAATTTTAATATTTTTTATGATTTTAGCAAAAATAAGTTCAATTCAGCAAAAATAAGTTTAAATAAACTATGTTGCATAAAAAAAATAATTGTTCGGGTACGGACACAAAATGGGTACGAGAAAAAACCATTGAAAAAACTGAGGATACGAGTACGTGAAAGAAAACAATAAGAAAATATATAAATTTCTACGTATTTTGAATAGAATATAGAGGTAAATATTAAATTTGGTGATGATAATATGATTATTAAATATAAACTACTAAAAACCTAAAAGGCATAAACAATTAAAGCAGGAAAAATAACTCAAAAGTTATGGGATACTCAAATGAGTCTAACTAGTTACGTCAATGTAGGTACGTGTGTCGGTGTCAGACATGGATACGGTTAGTTGGAGGTGAGTCCGTGCAACCTAGTAGATAAGTAAAATAAAGTTCAGTTCAGCAAAAAAAAGTTCAGTTCGGCCAAAATAAGTTTAAATAAATAAAAATAAGTTTTGCTTTATAATTTGGTCCATTCGATTGTTTTTCCCATAATTGTAATTAGCCAAAAAAATAATAGTGCAATACACGGGTTAATAAATTTATAAACTAATTTTGTTTTAAAACAGATGCAAAAATGCACTTTTACGCATGCCGATATAATATTTTAAAATATTTAATAATATTTCATCCATTTTTTTATTTGTTACATTCACTTTTTCATATCTTCCAATACGGAACTTACAAAAATTAATATCTCAAGATTAGTATAATAAAAAATTATTAAAAAAATATTTTTTTTTTTTGGAAAATATGCACTGAGAAGAATCAATTACAGAGTAAAATAAAATAAAATAATTAAAAAAAAAACTTAGGGGTATTACTACTCCCATACCTAAGTAAAAACTACAAAGATTTTCAGAGTAATAAAGTATTTCACAATTCACAATATGAATGTGATATCTCATTTGTATATGTTTTTATATTTATGTAGACATCAAATATTGGTGAAAGTTAACAATGTAACCAATGCAAAAGGAAATTGTTAAACTAGGTGTATTATTCTATTTAATAAATGTTTGTTTTTTCATTTGCATTTTTTCCTCTTTTATTATCAACAAGCTTTTTTTGGCTAAATCGTTATGCAAGATGCCATGATTAACCAGTTTTTCTTTCCTCTGTTAAGTAATAAATTAAAAAGGATTTTTCTACATTGTGCCCCCGAGGTATTGAGTTTTCTACGTTGTGCCCTTCCAAATCAAAACTTCCACGTTGTGCCCCTAAGGTTCAACTAGTTATTATGCCATAACTTTGTACTTAAACAAATATTAAATACCCGTAAATTATTTGTTGTATGAACCATAATGCCCTTTAATTTCAAGGATAATTGTAAGCGTATGGGCCATGAACGGAGGCGTATAAACCACCAAATTGAGATTGAAACTGTGACATTTTTAACAAAAAGGTTATGGATTAGTCACTTAATAAACCTTAGGGGCACCATATGAAAGTTTTAAAAACCCAATACCCCAGAAACACAATGTAGAAGAACCCAATTAAAAATTATCCTAAACGGAAAGAGCTTTTTTTTGGTAGGAGGGGTCATGAAAGAAGCTTTGAAATCCAAATATAATCAAAGGCTCAAAAGCCCAACATTACAACAATCTTAATCTCTTCAAAACACATTTAAAAACAGTATAACAGATTATGGTGAACAAAATTGTCATAAACCAAACAATTGAACAGATTTGTTATTCTGAACTTATTGATACAGATAGATTGACTTCCTTAATAACTGTTAACAATACAATTACATATAGTACATAAATCAATTTGTCAAGTCGTATCGTTTAGTACACTTAAAATCCAAACCTACAATTGTATTCAGCAGGGAAATAAGAACTAGAAAATTTCAATAGTAGGATTGGGATTAGTCTTGCATTATTCCTAGGTAGTCAAAACAAATCTTGAGGGAAATTTTATGGCGACAAAAAAAAAAAAAAAACGAAAAACTATAATGATACAGTAAAGCATAGGGGAAGTATAAATAGAGCTGGTGATCCTAGGCTGAACTGCTGAAGCAAAAACTCCAAAACAAAAAATGCATACTTTACAACCAAAACGCCGCTTCCTAGCTAAAAAGGCAATTCCAACTGGAATTAGCGATGTTTGATAGAAAAATCTATGAGACATACTCGTTGTTGTACGTCAGATTAAACAAAATGTTCCGACGATTTTCAGTACCCATCATGATTTTGCACTGCTTGGCAAGAGAAGATACTCGTTCACTGCTGTCATAATCAATTTCTCGAATGCATCGTCTTTTGACCTTCTTTAATGTCTCCTTCGATGGTTCAAAACCAGCTTCCACCTGCCAGGGTAATTTCGACATTACAGATTTGAAGTTACAAAATTAACCACAGCAAAAAATCAACATGGAAGGACAGAAAAGGGGAACCAGAAGGGGAGAGTCCATACCATTGAAGTTAGAACAGTAAGAGCAGCCTTGGGATCTCGGTTGATGAGATGAGCATCAACAAGTAAACTATATGACATAGCATTCGGTTTCACACCCAAACTACATAGATGTTCAAACACCCTTGTAGCCTCAAAGGTCTGTTATAAATTCAGTAAAGTACCATGAATCTTAAGGAGCTTATTAACAGATAAAGGAATCAAATCATAGAAAAAGGTTCAATTGACAAAGATGAGAGCTGACATACCTTCCTTAACTTTCCAAACGCAGACATCAATGCATTGTATGAATGTATATTAGGGCTCAATCCAAATGAAGAACTTATTGCTTCAAATGTTTGATAAGCTCGATCAAGGTCCCAAATATTTGCACAGCCCAAAATCACACAATTTAAAGCAGCAACAGATTTGTAAGGAGGATCGGCACGACTCAAATTCTCCAGTTGAAAATACACCTAGGAAATCATAAAACCATAAAGTTGGAATGCTCATGTAGGGTCAACAGATTAGGATAAACATACAAATTTGATTTGAAAAAATATAAGCATGTCAAGGATAGCAGAAAATACAGTTCAGATCCTGCAGTAGCAAATAACATATAGGCAAAGCACATTTAACAGAACTGAGATAGGATCAGTGTGTGATTCAAGACCCAACTGTAACATAATGTATGCACACACTTTTGGAATATACTTGCCAATATGAAGGCAAAAATTCGGTTACACAATTTTATAGCCAAATGCTAAGATATACTTTGTCCATATAAAATGAACAAGATACTTGCTGCTGCTGGATAACAGATGATGAGAGGAAAATCCATAAAAAATGAAAGGGCGGAAAATAGAAGACTTACCAAATCTAAAGTTTCAAAACTTTGCTTTGAACATGCCATGACTAGAGGATAAAGAGAAGTAAATGGTGACAACAGATCCTCCTCAGCAGCTGCAGAACTTGTATGTACTCTTTCAAGTTCACTCAGAGTGCTAAAAGAACCCTGCAAGTTTCCCAAGGAAGCAAGGGCATTTATCTTTGCCAAGTACGTTTCAGGCTTAGGCGGCCTTTTTTCACGCAAGGATCTCTTTAGGATGACCCATGACGCATCCAAAAGAGTAGAGTCATAAGTTCGGGCAGCTGTGGCAAGAGCAGATATAATTAACCCTTCATCAACAGAGTGATAAACAGGAGGTCTTCCATTCTCTCCCAATTGAATCCATCTAGCCATAAATCCCAAGGCTAGAAAGGTCAGCTTGCTATTATCATTCGCTATTGCAACCTCAGCAAGGTTTTGACACAAACTCCAGTTGGGGCTCAGAGCCTTGTTTTGGTCCATAGCCTGGTGATTCACAGAAAAAGTCCATATGAGAACAGAAACTCAAACTGGCATAATTCTCCAAGCAACAAACGAAACAATACCTTGCACTTTTCAATAACCATCACCAAACTCTCTAATCTTTTCCTAGTAACACAGCTTTGGATACAATCAACAAAAACTTTTGTTGACAACATATAACCAGACTTCAGAGCTAGATCAACATAGTTCAAGGCAGAATCAATTTGGTCTTGCCTAAACAGCATGCCAATAACCAAATCATACGACTCCTCATCAGGCTGAGAGTATTTTCCACTTTGCAGCATCCTATATACAGGGATAAAGGATTCATCTGTCAACAAGCTTATTTATTACAGCACGACACTGGGACACAGAATGTAGTGCGAATATAATATAAATCATCGAACATAGTCGGGCAAAACAGAGAGAAGAAAAAGGCTGATTCATACTGGAACTTCAAATTGATTTTACCAGTTTCATATGCATATTAAATTGTTACAAATTCCAAAGAAACTAAACAAGAATGAGAATGTATAATTCATAGAAGAACAATTTCACATCAGAAAACAATGTGTGAATTAAATATGAATCAATAAGAGGAATCACAAAAATCATATGCATAAATCCTCCCCTACCCTATTAGATGCAATATTCTCCTCAAGCCATGATAATCTCACATCACCAACAACTACCCTTGTCCGAGTTTACTTAAGCTCTTTACCAGTTATATGCTACAGTTTTCCCTCATCTTATCCTCAATAGATGCAACCTCTATCTTTTCCCTAATAACTTCATTCCTTTTTTAATCCTTTATTGGATGTCAATTATTATGGGTATGAGTAGAGAGAGAAATACTAAAGCAAGTATAAAGGTGATACACCAAAACATTACTCCTTAAATCATTGAATAGTTGAAATACCAAAAGTAACATATATGTCAAAAAGGTTGCACACTAGATAGACTCCCTATTTAACAGATCAATGCTACCCTAGAAGCTTTTGGGAAGGATCAAATATAGAAAATGGGATTCATAGAGATGCATACAGGTCTATAGTGACACTTCAGCCTATGGGATTAGAGATATAAAGAGAAGGTGAGAGACATTGAGGGCAAGATAAGGAAATTGACTTTGTTGGTTTAGAGGTACAGCACTGTCTAGAAGATGTTCCATGCAAGAAACTAGCAGGTTGAGATTTTGTTGATTCAAGAAGAGTTCAAGAGGGACTTAAGTAACGAAGGCTTTTAACAAACGTAATCAAAAAAAGGTCCAACTGGAAATTCTGGAATGGAGGAAGAGAATCTTGGCTTATTAAGGCATCCTTACTATTGCACACAAGGAGTGTTAAGGCATCATTACTATTGCACACAAAGAGTATCAAGGCATTGCTATTGTTGTTTAGTGTAAGGAAGGACCTAGAGGCAATTTTGTGTTTTCTTTGTAAAATGTTTCTCATACATCAATTATGACTGCATGTACAGTGCACTCCAAAGACAACAAACTCCGGGTTTCATACGGTGGAATCCAAAAAAACCTTAATAGCATGTTTGGATAACAAAGTGAGAGGGAAAAGAAGGGAAGGGTGATGAAGGGAAGGGAAAGGAAGGGCATGGGAAAATGATGATTTTTCCTTCCAAGTCTCTCCATTGTTGGAGAGATTAATTTCTTACAATTTCTCACCCCTCCAATTCCCTTTCTTTTCACTTGTTATCCAAATGAAGGAAACTCCATCCCTCCATTTCTCTTCCCTCCCTTTCTCCTCAATTCCTTCAACCCAAACGAACTATGAAATTTGCTTCTTAAAGATTGAACATAATAGTGTTTAAAGAACATCAACTGATATGAGAACTGCACTATCGTATATTAGCCCCTAGAGGGAAACTATCAGCTAGTGGGTTTTCAAAGCAACAACTTTTAATTTTAACCATGACCCCATAATAATTTTAGAAAGGACCAATTAAGTATGCAAAGACATCCAAAGCCATTGCCAACATAACTCTAGACAACGTGAAAGTCCAACCATAAAAAAGGGCAATGGAGAATGGACAAACCCCATCTCTTCTAACTTCTTGTAGGATTCAATCAATCACAGCCTTAATCCCAAAAAAAATTAGGGTCGGCTACATGAACCAAAAATAATCATTCTATGTAGTCATCCACATAAATTTTCCTCCTCCATCCATTACGATCGAGAACCTCATTCTCTTGTAAATCTAAAAGCTTCATATCCTTTTTAACCCCTTCCCACCAAGTCANCCATCTCTTCTAACTTCTTGTAGGATTCAATCAATCACAGCCTTAATCCCAAAAAAAATTAGGGTCGGCTACATGAACCAAAAATAATCATTCTATGTGGTCATCCACATAAATTTTCCTCCTCCATCCACTACGATCGAGAACCTCATTCTCTTGTAAATCTAAAAGCTTCATATCCTTTTTAACCCCTTCCCACCAAGTCATTTTCGGCGACAGCCAACGTGAAACTTAGTCACATCTTATGACATGAACCAAACTTCTTGTAGGATTGTAGCAACTAATACATTAAGTCTCATCTCTCATGTAGCTTTACAATGGAATTCTAGTTGAAGAGACTGATTGGACTATTAAAGCAACTAATATAGCCAATCTTAGGTAGCTGTGGAAAAATGTAAGATCTGAACCGAGCAATGGATTTAAAGTCAACACGGCAGATTGCAAGGATTTTCCGGATTACTGCAAGTCGCTCTAAGATAAATAAACTCTAAATGAGATCCATAAATAATTCATGTGGTGCAGAATAGAAGCACACAAAAGCTTCCATCTGGGACGATTACCTCTCCCCACAGCATTCCACACCGACTAAACAAACTAACAGGATAATTTATAGTGCATCAATGCAAGTGAAGCCTACATATAAGCCAGGTGGTCGCAATCAAACATAAATAATTTTTCGTCAATTTCAATCACACACGCACATATCATGAAATAGGAAGAAGAAAACCAGTTCAACAGAAATCCTATTCACACAATCAATCAGCTAAGAAACGCTTACACAGTTACACTCGCTCCTTTACCCATTTCAATGTTCGGAAAGGAAACGCATTCACACTTCCCCATCTCAAAAGATCACAACTTCATAACAAATGCCAATCCTTTTTCCATTTTCACAACAATTACAACACAATCAAACTCGAAAGAACTTCCATTAAAAACTACAATGTACATCAATCAAATACGAATCAAAGACAACAACAAAACATAACCAAACAATTACATCAAATAGCAAAAATACAAAACAATTAAAAACAAAATTACACCTTTCAAGGAGCTTCTCAGCAGCATCACCCTCACGAGCCTGATGCATAGCCTTAAGAACCAAATTAAAAGACGCCGTATTCGGGTCAATCCCAAATTTTTCCATCTGACTAACAACATCAAGCAAATCCCCAGCAGTAGCTCCATCCATAAAATTCGCCCTCAAATAATGGTTAAACAACTCTACATTCGGCTTATTCGGCTTCCCATCCGAATCAAGCGACATAACCCAACCCTCAAACAGCTGCTTAACATCATTCCATCGTTTCGCTGTAACCCAATCAGCGAACAGATTGAGGAGGGAATTAGCATCCTTTTTTTGAGAAAGTGCCGTCATTACTGAAGCCGGTGTTTGGTTGAGAAAACCGAGGGGAATAAGGGATTGGTTCCCGGTGTTTGGAATTGGGTTTCTCCAGTTTTGGTGGTACAGTGGGCTGCCGGAGGAAGGGTTTGGTGGGAGTGGTGACGGTGATGGTAATGGTGGTTCGGCGAGTTGGGGTTCTTGGTTGAGGAGAGAGAAAGTAGTGATTGATTTAATTGAATTGGGGGTTAGGGTTTTGAATAGGGTTTTTGATTTTGAGAGAATCGCCATTTTTGACTGCATCTTTGATAGATAGATGACGAAATGAGAGAATGAAAAAAGGGGGTAATTTTTTTTTTTTTTTTTTGAAGTGATAAGAGAAGTGGAGATTTGATTAGGGTTTTCGTGAGTTTGTAATGCAGTTTTTAGTTGTGTTTTGTGTACAACTCTCTAATATTATAATGACAATATATTTAATGATTAATTGATAGTTTTAATGGAGATAGTTGTTAATATTATAATGACAATATATGTTGTATAACCCGTTGTATAGGTACTACTAAAGAGAAAAGAATTTATTGGTTTGATTTGAAATGAGCTAAATTTTAGCTCCAAATTATATAAACAAAAATGTTGCCTTTGGTTGTATTATATAACATCCCTCTTTAGTTTCCTTATGAGTTAAAGGATAAAGTTTGCGCCTTGATTTGGTGTACATGTTTGACTAGATTAGTTGTTAAACATCAAAAAAAAAAAAAAAATTAGTTGTAACTTGTTATACAATAAGGGTAATTGTTAATTCTACTTTGTATATGGTGATAGGGTAGGTTCTTTTGATAGAATTGACCAAAATTATTGATAATTGAAAAAGGTTGCATTATATTTTTAATCGTCGATTTAATTGATTCAACCTCCCTTCGTGTGCACATAAACACAAGATTTTAGCTCAAATGATTTAACTAACAAGAGAGTTTCCCAGTGAAAACACCGACATAAAAACTATCCACTATGTTTACCACTAATTCCTATTTTTCTTACCTTATTTTCAGTATAATTAAATTCAGTTTAGTAAAAATAAGGTTTGTTCAAATAAAAATAAATTCATATGAGTATATATAAGTTGAATTCAACAAAAACAAGTTCATATCAACAAAAATAGGTTGACGAGAACATAATCCTGATATTTTAACTAGGTTACAATCACTCTTTGACATTAATATTGCTTAGCACATCGAACACTAAGAACCCCTTTTTCACTTTGGTGGTAAGAGCCGCTAAGCTAGCTATTGCGACTATTCGTATCACCACTCATATTCCCACCTAGCCCTGTCCACATTGACTTTCATAGTACATTTTGGTGGTGCAACCCACTTATCATCAAGCATTGTTCCAACTCCCCTCTCCTCCGTAGGGGCCAGGGCGTAGACTATAGTCACACCTCTCGCTTTAGTAGTACAAACACCGCATGCATACACCTCTAATTGGTGCCACAGCAGTCAGCAGCTACCTATTCTAAACACTTGATTTCACCTCCATGGACCATGGCCCCTTGCATTGCCTCATTCATTTGGTTCCAAGACACCAAGCTACCACCTTTCTTAATGAACTTTTTAATCACCAAACCTACCCAACATGTTGCATCATTGCATCACCCAAAAAGACAAGTCCACCATTCAAGAGGCCCACCATAATCATAGCTAATTCCCTCCTAACTCCCTTGGCTTCCATAGTTCAATGATTCAATGAACACGCAACACTTCCTCATGCCCACACTTCATATAATGGAGAATGTTTGTTGGCATAAGATATTGAGATTCAAGTGTGCAATAGGGTAGGCAGTTCAGTAATCTTTATATATGCTGTGCCACATTTCAAATTCAAGTTATAGTGTACATTATTCAAGTTATAATATATAATTATTTTGGTAACGCACAACAATTGTGAAGTAATAAGAACAAAAAAATCAAGTCGTTTTGTATATTATTACATTTTAAATACCGACTTTTCAAGTTGTGTATATTAAATTCAAGTTAGAGACCAAAAAAAAAAAAAAGAAAAAAGAAAATGTTTTCCTCCACATTTAGAAATAAAATAATTTGCTACAAAATTAAATTAATTGATTTTTTGTTTAACCGAACAACGAGAAATGATTATGATAAAAATCATTTTCCATCAAACTAAACTAAACAGCAAAAAAGTTACTGAATTTTTCATATTCTATTTTGTACCACATTTTTATCCACGAGAGACCATTGCTTTAAGGAGTGATTTATAATGGACTTGGATATAGATTTGTACTCAAACTTGGGTGGAAAGTTTGAGATAACGGTATGCTTATTTCAACTTAATTTCAGTTTAATTCAGCTCTAATTAATTTAGTTCGGTTCAGTTGAACTCCAATTAATTCAGTTCAGTTCAGCTTTCTTTTATTTTGTTAATTTATTTGTTCATAATATTATCATTATTTTGTACTTAGCTTTATTTTGTTCATAATATCATTAGTGTGTTTACAATAAATTTTAAAACATTAATAATTATTACTCCATTATTATTATTATTATTTGTTTCATATATATATTTATTAAGCTATAATTTTCACGAAAAAAATATTATGAAATAAAACAAAATATAAGTATATTATCTTTTCACACAAATATGAAATACTACATAAGTGAATTACCATTCACAAAAATGTGAAAAATAGCAATACGAAAATGTATTGCTGTTTTTTGTTTCATAAAATATAAACTACTAAAAACGAAATATTTTATATCAAAATTATTACTATATCATTACTCCATAGTTAAAAATCATTAGTGTTCCATAGTTAAAAATCATCAATCCATTGTTAAATCATAGTTAAATATTAATAATCATATTTAAAATCATAGTTAAAAATCAAAATTTATAAAATTAAAAATTATAGTTAAAAAACAAAATTAGTTAAAGATCATTACTCCATTAATAAAACAAAGTTAAAAAATATTAATCCATACAAAAATCTTTTCAATTAAGTTCAGCTCCAATCAATTTAGTTATGTTTAGTGGTTCCGGCAAATATAAACAATCCCTAAGCCGAGCTGCTAAATTGATAGATTAGCTAGACATGCATGATGTTACAAATAGAACCAGGCCATTGCGCCCATTAGCCCATTAGAATGGATCGAAGTATAAATATTTGAATGATTATAATAGTACATATAATACAACCACTTTGTGTCTGCATGTAAAGATCCAATTCAATAGTATTTTTTGTTTTGGGTGATGTTGTATAACGAAAGTCTCCTCTATAGATGAAAATGACTACAATTTAAATTACAGATAATATAATTCATAACTATAAACAAAGTATTAAACATTATTGTATCTTGGACATGAAAAAATTGTAAATGCCATGGTATATATGCTAATGATGACTATTGACTAATAACGATTGTCAATATTATCTTAATATATAGCATATCACAATTGCATAATTAATACTCAATATATTTTCAATTAATGTATTAAACATATTTAACGAATTCTTAATTCTACCTTATAATCCTCAAACTCTCATTCCCAGGTACCAAACAATCGACAAAAGAATATAAACCCTTACAAAGTTGCAAGGCATAAGCAAGTGAAGCAACCTTATTTGTAATTGGGCCAGTATTTGGACATCATTCATTCATAAGATGGGTCAACCATAGAAGGGCTTAAAGGCTCAAACGTTACATGTGGGTCCCAAACCTTAACCAGGGTGGGGAAGTGGGGTTACCCATAACCCACATGAGTTAATGACCGTTTGAAGAGCCAGTGATCTACAAACACAAAACCTGAAATACTAACTATCTTTGCTGACAAAGAATAAGGTTTCCACTTCATTTCCCAAAGTCCCACATCATCCTTTCTTCCAACATTAACCACAGTCCACAGTAGTTCTTTTTCCACGTATTGATGCTTGCCTCATTGTTAATTACTCTAATAACATGCCTAAAAAACATCAATGTCCCTTAACACCAGCTTAATTCAGCTGTTTATGATTTACGAGGTGTTATCTTCTTCTAAACTAATCCAAAATCCACCGATTAACGATGTAGAAATTCCTAGTATCTAACTGTAAGAAACAAATCAAGTGGAAAGTTGGTTTAACAGTGTCTATTGATTGATTTACAATTATGCTTCTATTTAACTTATATAAATTAATTTCTATTGAGTTACTTTTAATGCAATTGTTTAAACTTTTTATATGACATTTTAAACACTTTTATTTTGGACTAATACAAATCAAAACCACAAAAGATAGCAAATAGTCGAACATATACATATCCCATATAAAATTGCGAAACATTTCAAAATGTTATTTTCATATAATATTTAAAGTACGAACCCAAGATGTTGATATATTGACCCTTGGGCACATAGTAAGCTATTATTCCGTAGTTCATCACTAATCACTTGCAAATATCAAAAACATCTTCCGTATCAAAACCAATAAATGAAACGCACGCCATAATCATACAAAATGTTTGATCAAAATATAAAAAATAAAAAAACGTTTAATGCACATTATTACCCCTTCCCTAACCATATGCAGAATCTACTGCATGAAAAATCAAAAACCTAAATTGTGCTTTTTTTTTTTCTCTCTCCATTATTTAAATTTCAAACCACGTAACTGACATCTTACCATACAAAATACAAGTTGAATATCTTTATTGTTTAATAATAAAGCCACCTCATTAGTTGTGTACCCTTTGTAAAGTTGCAACAAATGGGGGTATAAAAACCCCTTTTACATCACAAATGGCAAACCTTATTACACAAATCTAAATACACACACTCTCTCTCTCTCTCTTTTTTTTCCTTCCATTTTCATCTTCCCAAAAGAACAAACCAATACTTCAAAAACACAAAAAACCCTTTTTTTTTTTATTTTTTGTTTAACACCTCTTTCACTCCAAATCATGCCATCATTATTACTCTTGTTTACTCTCCTCTCAACTTTCAGTACCTACTCAAGTAAGTAACCCCCTCCTTCAAATCGCTTTCGTTGGTTTTTCATTTGTATGGTAAACGATTAGTTGCAACAATAGGGTAATATCTTTTACTATTAAAAAAATAGTTTGTTGCGTTTACGGAGGTAGTACCATAAATCATTATTTGATCGATTATTGATGGTGTATATGTGTTTGATGGTATTATTATAATTATTATAGGTGCATCATATTGTATATGTAAAGATGGAGCACAAGATCCAACAGCATATCAAAAGGTAATAGACTATGCATGTGGAGCAGGAGCAGATTGTAAGGCGATACAAGATAATGGACCTTGTTTTGTACAAGATAATCCTAAAGCTATTTGTGATTATGCTGTTAATAGTTATTACCAAAATAAGGGTCAAACTCCTGAAGCTTGTCAATTTTCTGGTGCTGCTACCACTTCTGACAACCTTCCTTCAAGTAATTACAATACCCTACCCTTTTATTTCTCTCTTTCTATATACTACCTCCGTTAATTTTTAGTTGCAACACTTGAATTTTTTATATCTCACAAATAATACCTCACTTGAATTTTTTATATCTCACAAATAATACCTAATTGTTGCATCTAATTATTAACAAAGGTAGTATTTTTTTATTATTATTTTTATATTCATTTTTATTTATTTTTTTAACAAACAGCTGTGCCAAATGGATGCACCTTCCCTACCAGTGGAGGAGGAGGGTATGATTTCTTTCTTTTATTTTAATTGATGTCCTTAGATCTTAAAATGTTATTTTTTTTTTACTGTTCATTTTTGCTGTTTTGAATCTTTTTTATGGGAGGAAAATGTTGGGTTGTTTGTTTTTATTGGTCCCTATAACTAGTGAAAACTGTGTGTGATTCCACTTAAACAGTTACTGAAAACTGTACTTTTCTTCTTATAATTATCTTTTGGAAATTTCTTTCCTTTTAATTGACATAATACTGTACTTTTTTGTGTGTGAAATCATTATACGCGTACTAATGGTTTGAAACTTTTTTACTTGACATAATGCCTTTAGAGTTTAGTAAATGATAGCCTTTTTTTATATATTTGGGTTACCTTATATTTTCATTGTTCCTTTTGTTGGTTGGGTGTATTTTACACTAGTACTCTAGTAGTCTCTTTTATGTAAACATTAAATAAGTTGAGAAATTAGTTTTTGAGATTGGTGAATAGTTTAATCTTTGATCGATTCAAAACTCCTGTTGTCAGTATCAAGTTGTTTAACCAAGTGCGAAATTGTATTGACTTGTGTATAACACGGATACAAATTAACCTTCTTTATTAGGCTTTGTTCGTTTGAATTTATTTTCATTTCACTTCAATTCATCCATTAAGTTTAGTTCAATCGAGTCGAGTCTTGTCTATTTTAACTTAGAAGCGCAGGGCCTTAGTTTACCAAAACCAAACATATTTCATTGCAACTTAACCATGTTTCACTACAACTTTACAAGAAAAGCATATGAACTCTCTAAGAAACACACCATCACATCACATTGCAAAATAAGGCGCGGCCATCGGTTGATCGTTGCTCAAATCTATTATGATGTTACCGATAACAACTATAAAAATGTAAACGTATACCAAACTTTCGGTTCTAACAACATAATGGTTGCATTGTTTGACCTTATATATTTTTTGTTGTGTATATGTAAAAATTATAATAATTTGATATTAACAATGTATTCATCGAAATGAATCAATCAAGACTTCATATGACTATATTATGTTTTATTTATTAAATGAAATTTAAAAGATTCTCCTGTCTAATAGTGTCAAGATTTCAAACATTTGGAAACGGAATGTACAAAATTGAATGATTTAGTTCATATGTTTAGTGAGCTGTCATGATGCTGATGTATTATAGTTTTTGTTCTGTGTTTTTTTCTATGGCATGATAATTGACCAAACAACTAGCTAGCATGGTGTCTGTTTGTTCAGCACTCCTTGTCCCTTTCCACTCACTCTTCTTCTTACATTGGCACGCATGGTGTAGTGTTATGTGGCCTACTTTTGTTGTTTGTCATTGAATACTTTTGCTATTTTTGAACACTTCATCAATTTGTTCTACCAAAAGTTAGATTTATTTGGTGACCATATTTATGAATCTGACTATGTATATTTACTTCTAAGAAATGTGAGGACGTGAGTTGGGTGAATAATTTGAGATGCTGTAGTTAAATATCAGTCAGAGACTCAGAGTGTTTGTTCACCGCGATAAAGATACCGTCGTTGCAGTTTTCCGTAAAATGGAAATGGTTAAGTTGAAATAATTCGTGCAACATACTGGACTATCTTCATTGTCATTGATTGATGATATTAGGCGATACCTAATATAGATTATAATGAATGCCATTGATTTGCATAGATATCGACTATGACTCTAAGTAGGGTCGCTCAAAGACTTTACCTCAGTGTGCCTTTGTTTATTCACTAATTTCCTTTCTCTATTCGAAAATGATGGTCCTTCTTGCAAGTTGTACTAAAAATTGCATTGCATTGCAATTATGACACTTTAGCTAGATTCTTCTGTTTTGGTACTCTACAAGTGCTCGTGTCTATTTTTGTACGTCGTATGCACCTCAGCCAAGTAAGCAATCTTTACTGTGTGGTAAGCATATTAATGACTTGTTTGTGGTGGTGCGCTATTGATTTGCAGCTCGACAACTGGCGGTACTGGCGGTATGGGCACAGGTACGAGTACTGGTGGTGTCCCTACATCAACCCCAGGAGGCTTTGGTACCAGCACAGGCACTGGTGGCACCGGCGGCATGGGCACCCCTGGTTCTAGTACCACCGGTATATACAGCCCTAATGGGATGGGTCCCACGGGCAGCTTCAATGACATGAATCCTAATGGTAGTCCTCCTACATCTTTTCAAGGCACCCTTTTCTTGCTTACAATAACCCTCTTTTCAGGCTTCTTGATGTTGTTAGTTTAGGAGATAAAGGGCTTAAAATCGATCAACGGATGGATGAGAATTTGATGAAAACGGAATCATCCAAAAGAGAATGATCCTTTTCTTTTAATTTTGTCAAAAAAATTATTCCGTTTTCAAGTGTTTTTCGGAATTAAGTTGGCTTCTATGTGATGTGAAAAGTTTGTTTGGGTGTTGTAGGCATTGATTCCATTTTGAGTGGTGGTAGTATGGAGAGTTGATATTCCTGATGAACCAACATCCTCATCTTCCTAGATGCTTGTTTTTAATTTTTCTTAGCTTTTGTAATTCAAAATCCTCTTTCAATATGTACATCTATGCTTAGCTAGCCTAGAAGTGTTTAGATGTAGTGGTTTAATTATGGTATTAGTATTATAATCTAATGACAAAAGTTATATCATATTTACCTGTCTTTTATGGGTCATGGAATCTTGTTTTCTACTTGTTTTACTCGATTATAACTTGCCTTTATTAAAATGTACTATTCTTTGCACAAGCTCATAAAAATAAGAAACATAATCACATAAATAAGAACAATAAATCAATAATTATAGGAACACTTCCAAAACCACATGAATTGATCTAGGTACTCTCAAAGAGTCACATGGAGAAAATTTGGTAATGTAATAGACGGTGCAGGGCTCTAGGCCATGTCATTTTCGGTTTAGTTCAATGTGTTAATAAATTTCACTAGAATTATGGGTTTGTAGGGCTTATTTATTTCAACTTAAAATCAGTTCAGCTCCGTTCAATTCAGCCCAGCTCTTCTTTCAGTTCAGTTCGGTTCAGTTGTTTTCAGTTGAAATAAACAGGTCCTTAGTTTATATTTCTCTATATTTTTAATTTAGTTTAGTTCAGTTAAACAGATTATCTCTAAAATTAATTCTCACAATGGGAATTAGGTTACTAACAATTACTTGGCCTTTGTAGAGTCTCTAATATCGACGTATATGAAGAGTTACCTATAGTCAATTGTAAAGGTCTTCAACTATTTTTTGATGTTTGTAAACAATTTGTATGTGCCAAGTATGAGGCGTCACTATAGTTAATGACTCAATAGACTCAATTTAGCGGATGACTATATATGGAATGCGAAATGTGGTATTTAAAACTTGTGATTGAATCGTTTTCACATCATTTAGATAAGCCACAACGTAGCCTTTTTTACTTTTGTGGTTACTAGTTTACCCTTTCTCAAACCTATTCACCAAAGGCAACATCCACGAACAACAATGCTTGTTACTATGACTACGTACACGTTCATGGACCATTGACGCTGCAACTACGTTAAGTCCCAAACAAGAGGCTCTTATATGTCCAATACAAAAGCGGGGAAAAGTGAACTTACCCTGCTCCTTGCGGTTGAGCTCCTTGTTGCTGTGAGGGTGATGACAATTAGAGAACGCAAGGGAGAATAAGTGAGGGCGGCTAGTTTATGTTAGGGGCAACATTGTTAACAACATGTGAAGGCGGCTAGTACTATACGAGTACTAATGTACTATGTAAAGTGGCTAGTCCTCATGCTTAGAAACTTTGTTTGAACAAAATCATATGCAAATACTCCGTATTAGACTTATAAACTCAATTGCAATGTTGATGAGGAATTTCTGACATACAGAAACGTCATGTGATATTCTTTCTTAAACATCTCACTGTTAAATGTGGGGAATCTCTCAATGCTGATGCACTAGAACCCTTGATCATTTGGATCACCAGAATATTTGTTGAGAACTTGAGATGGAAAGTGAAAGTAAACATTTGAGTTTCGTTGTTTTCCAAAATGAGTACTAAAACAATGGTGTCAAAGATAAAGGAAATAGTCACAAATGACAAAGTATAAGTGTAGAGCATGTGAATTTTGGCGTAGAGTATTTCGTATTGGTGGCGTAAAAGTGTGCAATGATACATGATTACATCAGCTGGCCGTAATTATTTACAATTGTAAACTCAAAGTCCCCTGGCCCCACGTGAGAATGGATCACTTATGTAAAGCATGTTTCACTTCACCTTTTCATTTGTACCCCTTTTAATTAATTTTAGATGAGGACTTTTGTACACTAAGTTTGGAGAAAATTCATTGGATTATTTAAAATTTTGATTATTATAAAGTATTGAATAGGAGTAGTATTTGAATTTGAGTTTCTCCTCTTCCCTTGCGGAGTTGTGGAGATTAGAATTTTGTAGTTGTTTTATTTGGAAATTTCAATCTATTGATTTTTTAAATATACTACGGAGCACATTCATTTCATTTTGTTGGTTACGTTAAAAACTTTTTCTAAGAGAAAATTGGTCAAAACGTAACCAACAAATTAAAATGGAAGGAGATCAATTTTGCAATCAAAATTGAAATCACAAATGTTCTCATTGACAAGTGCATGATTTAGTTAACAAATGTGATATACGATGAATTAAATTTAATTCATTAACAGTTTAAATTAAAAATATATTGGTATCTAAAATGTTTGATGGTCTTAACATTTAGACTAAGTGAACTCAGACTCGTATCAGAGGGGGTCCAAGGAGCTCCACCGCACAGGCCCCCAACATACACGGGACCCCCATTTTATATTTTCGTTAATATTGTTGCCTATAATATATAATATCTAAATAGTAATAATATAAGGGCCTAATTTATTTTTTTTAGAACAATGCCTCTAAAATTTTTGCCACGGCACTATGAACCCTCGGTATTATAGCTCCATGTTAAGAAGAAGATAGGGCATGCAAAGAGAAGCACTTTTTTCTTTGTTGTTATGACAACTTGCAAAACGAATCAATGATACAATGATATACATATATGATGTTGTATAGAATTATTATTTAATGATACTTTGATATTTAGCAATCATGTCATTTACAAAATCCAGAGTATTTGAATCAAGGCATCTACACAGACAAAGATTCATGATATTGAGGAATATTGCACTAATCTTGCCTATAGATTTATATTTTTTTTAAAATGGATTTAAAGTACAATCAATTTTAAGGGACAGATTTTTATTTTTCCATCTCATGAAAGATGATTAGCTGCTGCTCCCCAATCATTAATACTTTTAGTTAATATAGTAGTTTTTTTTTTTAACTTTAAAGCCATAAAATGTACATATCAAATGATTTTTAACATGGGCTATAACTCTTTATTTTAGTGAGAGAACATGTCTGAGGAATAAATCAGACATATCTCAAAAATTCACCATATACCTTAATCGGAAAAAGATCCCGAACTCCTCTCATGAAAATCGCTTACTACATAATGAAAACAAAGATCTATGATACTATCGAGCAAGCTAACGATCCTTCACTAAGCTCCTAATAACAACACTACATAGGCTAATTATAAGATTGCCTGAATGGCTGTATGAGAACTGAGAAGTCACTACATCTCACAAGAATATTCACACAGTTTTTTTTTTCTTTTCTTTTTCTTTCAATGCATAGCCAAATTAAAAAAATATATATGAAAATACAAAGTAATAGAGTAATACTAGGAATTTATCTATGAATTATACATTTCTAAAATGAGCAAAGTGGGCACTTTGAGCATCTTATACTCTTGTATAGGCTTATTACAATTTTTTGGTAAATAGGGAGCTATAGGGGCGGTTGATGGAATCGATCCTCTCTAGAATCGAGAAGGAAACTCTAACCAACTTCAGCTATCCCTCAATCTCAATAAGCCTAATATATTTTACTTCACTATAGAGTGCTGATATTAAATATGACTTCTATTTCTGCATAGTACATTTTGGACTAGTTTACAAAAGATTGGCTAAAGCAAAGAACAATAATTAGGTATGGTAAGTAAACATACTGATGCGTTATTCATCTTGGACAAATTTGAGGATCAAGTTCGCAACCGTTGAAGGCTTTTCTACATGAGGGATGTGTCCACAATCTGGTATTGGGCGTAGAATGGCATTTGGCAGCTCGCTATACAGCCTCTGTGTTTTTGACATAAGTGATCAAAGGATAATTGATACTTTATAATTATACAAAGTATGACAATTGATAAGTATGGGATGTATGTGATTTGTTGGTCAGAATTTAGTGATTATCATTAATCCCATTTCAGAGAGCTATTGTTATACTTCGGACATTCACACAAGCAGTCGGAAAATCTCTTGACTAAAAAGGTAGTGTTTTTTCAGAAGACCCGTAACCCTTGACACTAATTTCACTTCCACTTTGATTATTGGTATTGAAATTGACATTCAAGATGGATGCACATGTATGAAGTAATGAAACTGTGTTAATTTTATTTTATATTATCAGATCCGAAACAAGCAACTTTTGTACATTGTTGCAGATTCAAATTGCCTATATCAGGAGAAATTCAGTACTTACATACGCAAGCATGTAGTGGATGATCTGATCATCTTCGCCCCAGATGATAAGTGTTTGCTGTTTGACCTGTTATGGTCAAGTAGAACACTTCTTTACACACATATATAAAGAATAGAGAAGCATATTACCATACAGTTAAAGTTTCATCACACAAAAAGTATTTTGGATGACATAAACTTTACGTAATAATTTGGATGGACTAAGCAGAACAGAAAGTTCTCATGCTTGATCTTAGGAATATATTCATTCAGTCATTCAAGCAAAGTGCTGAGTACATATTAGGTATTAGTCATATTATGCTCTGATTTTTTATATCTTCTCACTTTGCATACAACAACAAAAGCCAAGTCCCGAAATCACTTTGCATAGTTCTAACTATTAATTTCTCAGTCAACAATAAATTCTTATGCAATAACATTCATATTTGCAAATACTTCTATAGAAGATATTTTCGTGCAGTAACTTAGTGATCAACAACTATTGTCAAAATCCACGACATCTGACCATGAAAGTAGAATCTGGTCTATTATTCAACAATGGTGCATGCTCCCTGAATCTTAAGAACTTGATATTAGCTGAATTAATAAAAAATGCATGAGTTTCACATAGAATACAGCAGAAGACAGTATCATTGTATTAACGCATCCCATAGTACTTGATTCTACATGTACATGCATCTTTTTACACACTTCAAGGTTCAAAGACACTTTAGACAAACCTGATTTATCAGAGAACTAACATTGTACCCTCCACATGCGATGAAACCAAGAGTTGCATCCCTCCACCAGGGCAAAAGGCAATGTAATCGACCTATCTGTAATAAGGTCAAGATTAAGAAATTAATCATCACGTCTCAAAATCAAGGTCTTATGGGGAAAACAGCTAGAAGGATAATTAAGTACTCACATTCATCCAATCAAAGCTGGTGTTGAATGATATATTCTTAAATACCAACCTATTCACAAACAGGCGTAGTGGCATGCTTTTCAATAGTTCAAGCTACTCCAAGAAAAGGGGAAAATACATCAAATGATCAAAATGCAAAAGAGTTGATGAATAGAAAACTTCAAAAAATATAATACAACCATACAAAGATTAGAGTACGGGAAGAAGTAGCACTCACACCGGTTTTAGCTATAATACAGGGCAATTGTGTTAGTCCACCTATACCTTTTGCATACACACTTGCATCAATCAGAACCAATTTATTAACCTGAAAACACGAAAGACAAAGTTCAAAATAATAGTGACACTAACTTCTCAAATTATTTCAAAGATCTCATGTCACAAGTGGTAACTCACAGCCTCCGGATGTTTTACTGCAAAGTCAACGGCGATAGCAGCCCCTAGACTTGGTCCCACAAGTATCATTGGCCTTTTGATGTATGATTTCCAAAACTGTAATCATCAGAACACAGTGGGTATACTTGTAAAAGGGGACATTATATACCACAACTGGAGTTAAAATTGAATCCAAAAAGAATTGTGGTTTCAATAGTACATTCGATCTGTGGTAATAAATAGGGTTGCAGTGATACGTTAATATGCAGTTTTGAAAGAAAGTACTGAAACCAATGTCTGTAGTATTGGAAGATACAGAAATTTTATGAAGAGAAAAAACATGTTTGGGAATGCAGTTGCAATGCCGTGGATGATTACGAGAGACTTTCCTTACAAAATTACAAGCAAAAATATTTCCCTCCTAGCTAGTAACCCAATAAATGTGTCATAAAAGTAATGGCTACCTGATACATATGATCACGCTTAGATGCCACATCACAAGATGGAAGTTGCTCTGGTAGACATGAAAAATAGGTGAGAAAGTGAACACTGTGCTGAGTTGCTAACAGAAACCAACAAAAGCCATATAGAGTTTCTAAATTATGTCGATGCAGCATACCTAAGTCCGAAAATCCCCAACCAAGAATGTCAATGGCCCAACTCTCGGCACCAGCTTCTTCAAGTAATGGGTACACACTTCTCCATTCTAAACAAGAACTGAAAATATGTGAACATATTAAGGGACTTATTCTTTCCAACACAATACGAGCTATATCACCAACAAAACCTCACCTATCAAACCCATGTAGGAGAACAACCGGATTTGTCTTTCCTTGTAAAGTAGGCCTAATGCAGCTACTCAGTATACAGGTGTCTGAGAATGAAACCTGTAGTAACAACAACATGAAATATGTTGTGAATCAATTGCTGCGATCAAATGTTGAGTTGGTTTACAGTTATAGTAAATAGTCATATTAGCATGTATTGTTCCCCCAATCCCATATTACTTGTTTTGCATGATCTTTGAGACACAACTTTTGACCAATGACGAAATATTTAAAAAAAGTGATATAGGCCATATTCTTTTGGTATAAATACACTTGAGTTCATTTGGATGGACATAACTGCATTGCATCGAATCCTATAGATATACTTGCATTGCATCAAATCCTATAGTCAGCTAGATTGCATAAAATCCAATCTTAGCCGAAGCTAAGCTGATTTGAATGAAACTGAATTAAAACTAACTAAAATTAAGTCCAAAAGAACACAGCTTTACTGAAAGCAACTACTTCTATTATGTTTTAAGAAGTATACTATTCACTTGATCAAAGTTANGAAATCCAATCTTAGCCGAAGCTAAGCTGATTTGAATGAAACTGAATTAAAACTAACTAAAATTAAGTCCAAAAGAACGAACACAGCTTTACTGAAAGCAACTACTTCTATTATGTTTTAAGAAGTATACTATTCACTTGATCAAAGTTAGTAACTTAGTAAGCCTTCACTCCCAAAATAAAATGTAAAGTAATATGGGATGGAGTGAATTGTTTTCTTTCTTTGATCTAACATTATTTAAGCTCCAACTCTAAACAAAAATTCATATTCATGGATTCGAACTCGACTCCTATGTCCCAATTGCCCACCACGGGCGAAATCTTCCAAGCACCTTTACACAAACAACAATTTACAACTAGCTAGCTAATGCAATTGGTTAGTCCAATCAGCTAACTGTTAACTCCCAAACAAGAGTTTATTGAAGAACTTTTATCTATTGAGAAGCTTTTAGAAGTTCAATTCAAAGCTAATTCGATCAGTTACTCAGATTTGAAGAGTTTTTCTTAATTTGCAAAAGGGGAAGCTCTTTGAAATTAAAAGAACTTATTGAAAATCATTTTAGGGGGACATTATAATTAATGCAAATAGTAATCAACTAAACACTTATATATATATAAAATAAACCGCTTTAACTTGTAGTAAAATCCACTAATGCAAATGACTAGTCAAATCAGTCAACTAACAACCATTTTGCAACTGTCATTTATCAAACAAATTCTTCAAAGTTCAAAAACATACATGCAAATGCACATTCTAAGCAAAAGAACATGAACTTTTAAACCCCCAAAACAAGCTATAAACTAACCAAAAACAAAATTAAAAATGCAAAAACAAAATTAAGCCAAATAAAACCAACAAATAAATTAAAAAAAAAAAAAATTATACCTTAACAGGTAAACGTTCAATTCTCATAGCCAAGTTTCTAGCAAAAGGGTCTTTGATTTTATGGATTTCTTTTGGAAGAAATGAGGGAAACTCTTTATCAGCTGTCACTCTGAATGAAGTACCTGCATTATTGTTAATGGTTTTGCAATACTGCATTGTTGAATAGCTTCTTACTTGTGTTATTGCTATCATTTTTTTTTTTTTTTTGTTCTTGTTTTTTTCTTTGAGGATAACTTGTTGAATTGATTGTTATGATTTTATGATGGACAATTTATATTCCCAAACAAGGGAGTTAGTGTCTTCGTCTCTTTGTAATTGCTAAGTTACTATATTTCTACAGTGGCACTGTGTTCAACATACGTACCACCGTCCAATTTTCTTTTTTTTTTTTTAATTTTTTTTTACCGTTCAATTTTTTTTTTTTTTTTTTTTTTTTTTTNTTATTTACTTATTACATTTCTATTTAAAATATTAGCACGTTTTCTTGAGCCAAAACATTCATATATTAGCACGTTAAATTTGTCGTTATGTGTAGATTACTTTGTTCATGATTTTATCTACACAAGATTAAAAGTACTCACATTTAGTATAATTCAGCTCAAAGATCATGCAAAGGTACCTACATTTAGTATAATCCATCTCAAAGATCATGCAAAGGTACTTGTAACAAGAAAATAGAAACCAAGGAAGTAGACTAGTCTCTAGATAAAATAACAGCACAACTTCGAAAGCTCCACAAAATAATTGAAACTTCGTAATTTTTACATAGCAGTCACTCTTTAAGAACTAAAAAGACACATTTACAAAATTAATAATCGATGATGGTAGTATCGGAGTACCAAAGTAGAGGGGTACACCGTACACTACTACACTAGAGTAGGCACTTTGTATAACATCCTTCATTAGAAGCTTGAAATCATTTGTGGACTATAATCACAATACTTGTTGTTGAACATCATCAAAGCATGTGAATTCTCATTTTAAATGCCATAGTCGTTAATCACTTGCTATGCTTTTCAGAATTCAGATTCGGTGGTCCGCTTTAAATAGCTTTGAATTGAAAACTCAATGCTTTTACTAGCTCAAAGACAAACAGAAGTACAACTCATTTTGTGGCCCAAAAATATACACTATTTAAGACAAAACCAAGTCATTCAACTCGTTTCTTACTTCAAATATCCACCGTCTAACATAACGTACTATAGAGTATCAATTGATCAATTATTGGGTTTGTTTTTTTCAACTTATCTATACTACTATAAATTTATTGATACTTCCTCGGTTTTATTTACTTGCTACATTGGTTTATAGATCGAATATTTACGCAAGATTATACAATGATTGAGAGAAAAAGTAGGGTACTAAACAAGAAGGGTTAGCAGAAAGAAAGTTCAACGGTGTATGGCGATAGTTCAAATGCAGAGCCTACCATACAAAGTAAACTTTCTAGGTAGTAGGTAGATCACATCAAGAAAACACATAGCTAAGAGCAATATGATTTCACAGGGATGAAATCCGCAAGACAATTCAGTATTATGATAACAGAGTAACAGACTTTGTGTTATACTTGCAACATTTCAATTAAGAATGATTATTTGAAAATGGAAAACAATACTGATATGGGGTATAAAAATGGGAAAAGAATGCTTATTTAAGAATGCTCTTTCTTACACTATGAACAAGATTTCAATTGATGACTAATTGACTACACAAGATCACAGCCGTATAAATCAATTTTATAACTGACCACACTGAGCAAATTTGATGATCATGTCAGCAACCGATTTCGGTTTCTCTACATGAGGAATATGGCCACAATCTGGTATTTGGCGCAGAGTTGCGTTTTGGAGCTCACCATGCAATTTCTGCAAGCAATTCAAAACATTTCAATTCATTCAAAAAATTGAGTTTTAAAGTTGAAAATCAGATCAGCCAAGTTTTTGACTAGTCTAAAATCTAAATCCTTGACATATTTGCAGCTTGCCACGCAATTATCTAAAAGTTATTTACAAATGGCACTCGTTTGTAAGCGATCAAGTCACGGTTATGGAT
The DNA here is from genome assembly GCA_016808085.1 of Suaeda aralocaspica. Taxonomy (NCBI): domain Eukaryota; kingdom Viridiplantae; phylum Streptophyta; class Magnoliopsida; order Caryophyllales; family Amaranthaceae; genus Suaeda; species Suaeda aralocaspica. The sequence continues at coordinate 673,142 of PYUH01000852.1, forward strand.
AATTGCATCAGTTTTTGACATGTCAACATTGTTTCCAAATCCTAATCAACTAATCAAACATTGAGTTGAATGGCGCTATGCTCCCCACGAAATTGGGCCAAAGGCCTGAAACAAGCTTTTCGAGCCAGATTTTGCAGAAAATTGCATATTTTAGGGGTGCTGAAGCCCACAATTTTTTGGACTTGGCCAGCTCAAGCCACTGGGCTGAACCACTGATGAGTGATGATTAACTTAAGGATTTTACAAGTATCAAAGAACACTAGCTAGTCACTCGTGGGAAAGCTTAGCTGAATTGTTGCTGTAATTAATAGTGACCAAGGTTTAACATACGCTTACCACTGCTAACTTGTAGCTGATAATCTGGTCATCCTCGCCCCAAATAATTAGTGTTTGTTGCTTTACCTGCCAAAGAATGTTATAGCAGACACAATCACACGACTGTTAAGAATGTAACTAGTTTATGATCCGTGGTCAAAGTTCTATGATCATCATCTTTTCTAATTTCTATTGACCTACCATAATAATAAGCTAACACCTTTTCAGTTCAAAACACATAATTCTAAATTAATAACTATAGTTACAGCCTTACAGGCTCATGAAGTTTCTGTAAGACAGTAAAAGAGCTGAAGGTTTTATTTTTCAGCTAGATACTTGGTACTTGGTAGCATCAAGGACTTCGATAGAGAATCCTACAAAAAATAATACCAATAACCAAGTGGCTGATAATGTCGAATTAACATCATTAGCTAAACTGCAGATACTACCGGCACAACTATTATAGAGCAAAAACAAGATATATCAGATGATGCCAGTATGCAACATTACATCAGAAAATGGTAGATAAGTTTTTCAGAATCATTTTAATGCAACATTAATTCAAAATAGTAAGCGCAAAATAACCATAAAAAGTATACCTATGACTTACTCACTACACACGAAAATGACGAGATCATACATGATGAGCAACCCATCTGCACGCCATTAAACTCAAACACTCTAAAGCTTTGTAAACAATCTCCCATAAAAAAGATGTTTGACTAGTTATGTCAGAGATAAAATAGTAAAGAAGTTTATCCCAGACAACCTATATTCATATATCGTGTACAGTTTGTGTCAAATACAGAGCTACCGTAGTCCAAAAAGGACTGAAAATTTAATGAGAGGCTACCAGAAGTTTCAAACAACTTTCCAAAGAATGTCAAACAAAATACCCCAAGTAAGTTGTAAAGCGATTAAAAATGTGAAAATAATCAAGCATATTCCACATACCTCCTTTATTAGAGGGACAACATTGTAGCCACCACTTCTCATGAAATTAACAGCTGCATCCTCCCACCAAGGGTATAAGCAATGCAAACGACCAATCTACTAAAGCGCATCATAGAACAAACTTAGATAACCAAAGATCATAATTTAATATTAATGATTTTAAACTTTAAAAAATCAGATTCTTACATTCATCCAGTCTACACTTGTACTGAAGGATACATCATTGAAGGCTATACGATTCACATACAGTCGCAAAGGCACACTCTTCAACAAAGCAACCTAAGCAAACAAAATGTAAAAAAGTCATTGCAGTATATAATGGTGGAATTCAATAGGAAGTTTAATTTGATTTTTTAGATTTTTTCTCTCGCTGCAAGGGAAATAGCTATATCGGGACTACTACTCACACCAGCATAAGCAAGTAGACTAGGGAATTTGGCCATTTCCCCTGTACCTTCTGTGTATACACTTGCATCAATCAAAATCAATTTGCTGACCTGATTAATCAGTAAAAAAAAACTACTTAAATGTATGCTCATCATTCCAGTCATTGCTATATATTTATATGCTGTATAAGAAAATTGACCCATAGCAGCGAATATGTGTTACTGTGAGAGTAGTATGGAGCTACTTACAGCTTCTGGATGATAAACTGCAAAGTCAATCGCAACAGCAGCCCCAAGACTCGGTCCAACAAGTATCATTGGCCTTTTGATGTAAGATTTCCAGAACTGTGACAATAAGCAATTAATTGGAAATTCAGTTTGAAAGTAGCATCCAAAAAGGGGAAAAATTCAAGTGACAACCAATTGTTCCATTTGCATTGGAATTTCAAACTTGTTCATTCCTAAAAGAAAGAAAAGGAAAATCAACTGTAAGTTTACAGTAAAGATCTTCATCCCATTATTACCTGGTACAAATGATTGCGCTTGGTTACTACATCACACTGGGGAAGCTTTTCTAATAACCAAATATGTAACAAATGATAAGCAAAAGTTAAAAAAAAATGCAGTAAAAGAGGTAAGAGAAGAATTACAAGAAAAATCAAAATTTTGAGTTTGAATTCAGAAATATTGCATACCTAAATCAGAAAACCCCCAACCAAGAACATCGAAGGCCCAGCTCTCCAAGCCAGCCTCCTCAAGCAATGGGTACGTATATCTCCATTCTAAACAAGAACTAAAGAATGAATGCAATGGACTACGAAGAAGTTATACAAAAATTGCTTCAAACCAACATAAAGGTAAAAAATGATTACCTATCAAATCCATGCAGGAGAACAATTGGATCAGACTTTTCCTGCACCATTGGTCTCACACAACTACTCAAGATAGGAGTCTCTGAGGATGCCAACTGGAATAACATCGATGTCGTATTAGTTAGAAGCGGAACACGCTTGGATCAGCAAGTATAAAGATCTTGTTACTGATGAACGTTTCTTGTGTGTGTTTGTGTTAAGGAGGAGGGGAGAGGTTAAAGAAGGATTCCGACCAGATTAAGTACTAGTAATTTTCTAAATTACAACGTAAACAGTTATCGTGGACACAAACATGTTTGGAAAAAACAGAGTTGTCGACACAATAGGTGAAAACATCCTGAGAAGCTCACTTCCCCCCCCCCCCCCCCCCCCGCCCCCCCTCCCC
>PYUH01000852.1:676062-696424 GCA_016808085.1 Suaeda aralocaspica
CCCCCCCCCCCCCCAATGCACACACAAGCAGTCAAACAATTTTCCACACTTCCAGAAAAATAAAACTTTCTCAGAACTGCAACTTCTCAGGTTCAATCACAAGCCAATCGAGTCACAAAACTCACAATCACAAGACCAAAAAGAGCATATACAAAGGCCATTACTTTAACAATAAGAATCAATGCTAACTAGCTCAAAGGTCAAACCAACCAACTGTACACGCAGCAAACTACTATCACAGTCACATAGGCATAAGTGCATAGTGTATATAAAGTGGGACGCTTAATGCAACTATTCACAAGATTTCAGTGCTCATTAGCCTGAGTAGTCACTCCATCAAATTACATGGGAACTAACTCTGGTAACTTCTCACTAATGTCATAATGTGGTTCACTACCAACTACCATTTAAAACCGTCTTCAAAGGTCCTTTTTCTTCATGGAGCTATTGAGACAAATCTCGTAACTTGAATGTGAGCCATCCAACTATACAAGTGATGTATACCCTGTCCAGTCTTAATACAGTCCAAGCTCACCGACTAGTCATTCACGGTTCTTACAACACCAATAGACACTTTCATGATTAAAAGTCCCGATTCATAGTGGTCATAGTCCAGTTTGTTTCTTTGAGAGGCATGATTTCCCCCACAAGGAGCTCATCTAATATTTTATAATGCAAGGAATAAACACCCACGTTAAACTAACATTACCCTAGACGGTTGATTGTGTTCATGCATCATCTCTATAATTAAAAAGGCAATAATAGAAAAACTACGTGCTAAGCCATGTTAGTGGGCATATCCTTGCTCCTTGCACTTGAAGGGACAGGAGCTGGTCCATCATACAATCTTCGTTTATAGGCACAATGTTGTCAATTACTTCAAAAAAAATTCAGTTAAGACACTAAATGATTTCTAAGATGTTTAAGATATGTAATTTACCAGGGAAGGTCCAATTGCTGTATGATCATTTCACTAATAAGCAAGCAAGGGATAGCAAAGAGCATCTATAATATAGTATACCATATTATTTAATTGATTACACGCTAACATAATCCAACCTCCAATTGTTAATAACTTTCAATCTTTTTGCATAGATATACTTAGAAGAGAAATGTCTCTTAGAAGTAGTTATTTATCTTGTCCTTGTAACATCCTCAAAATCAATCAGGAAGCCGGGAATCATTACACTAAAGCTATAATGTCTTGCATAAATTCAATCACTGGCAAATCAAATAACCTTACTGCCTTACATTGTACCCTGAACCCCCCCTCCTAGTTAAACATTGCAAAGCGTGAGTATGATCAAACCTCGAAACGCTCGAATTCCAACCTACCGGTCTCTTTAACTATGCTCCACAGTCCACACTCACAACATTTCATAACTTTTTTTTGGGTGCTAGGGAGCCGTAAGGGTGGGGGTGAGAATCGATCCCCGAATGAGAATCGATCCCAAAACCTCTAGGAATCAGGTGATAGGCTCTAAGCAAGTGAGCTATTAGAAACAATTGGTCCATAACTTCATAAACATGTGTTATTAGAAACACAAACACTAAATTGGCACAAAAGAAAAGTAGAAAATTCATCTAATAAGTAATAAGTAATAATAACAATTGAGATTAGTTCTAGGCTAAGGGTATTATAAACTACCAATCATAGGTTAAACATATTATATATATAAATCATCCTACCATCACCACATACTATATTCAAGAAAATCACCAAATTACAATCACACAAAAAGACTAAATACAAATTCAATAAAAAAAAACACTAAATTAATAGGAAATACATTATAAACCATTTACTGATAAGAAATAAAAGGGGCATAAAAGAAGTACCTTAACAGGCAATCTCTCAATTCTACGGGCCAAATTCCGGGCAAAAGAGTCTTTAATGTTGTGAGCTTCTTGGGGTAAAAATGAAGGAAACCCATTTGCAGAAACCTTAAAAAGACTCTTACTTTGGAATTTTTTCGAGAATTTCAATGGTGAGGAAGAACAATAATGGGGTGTTAGAGTAACCATTGCTTTGCTTCTTTGCTTTGGTGGTGTAAAAGGGTGGTTGGAATTTTCTGGCTATCAATTGTTCAAAACAAAAATACATGAGAATATGAGAGTATGAGACTACATAATCTTATGGTAAAACAAAGTACTTGGTGGACCTACCAATTTTAACTATATAAGATTTTTTTTTTTTAATTTCTGTTAGGGGGGTGGGGATGCAGGGACGATACCAAAATTTTCTGGAATCGGGAGGAAAATTTTAATCCTAACCATTTTAATTCAATAAGTTTTAGTTAATTTAATCTAGTTTGGTTTAGTGTAGTGCCCTTGTTTAATAATTTGTATGTTTATTTTAGTAGTATTACTTGTTTGATTTTTAATTTTTTAATTAGAAATTATATTTCTATATTTTTTAATTATAAATACAAACAACGGTCAAGGCATGATTTGTGAATAATGCTTAAAGTCAAAGCATAAAGAATAAATTGGAACAGGTGGAGCACTTGTATTATACATCAGACAAATATAGTTAAAATGTTAAATATGACATTGTTATATATTCCATCAACTAATAGTTTAATTGACCACATATAAGAATTTACCGTCAAATTTTATGTTAATAATCATCTATGCAAAGGCAAATACAATTAAATTCATGGTTGAATTCCATGAAACAAAGCTATGTGAGACTATTTTCAAAGACACAAGGGTAGAGTCCCAACCTGACAGGTATTTGGTTTCTAACTATTAGATGTTTACTAAACATATAACGGTTAGAAACACGAAATTTTCGTCCAATTCCATCTATAATTTATAACGCATAAAAAATAAATTTTGTCCATTTGTTAAGGGTCTGTTTGGTAGGGCGTCAAGCGTTTTCCCCGAAAACTACTTTCCCATTTACATTGTGTAATTTGGTTTGATGTAAAATATCAAAACGTAAAACATGGGATGGAAAACTATTTTCTATCATGCTGCAAACATTTCCCCCAAATTTGCGAGGAAAAAAAATTTTCATCACAATTTGAAGGAAATCATATTCCCTCACAATTGAAATAATTGATTTTTCGTNATGGAAAACTATTTTCTATCATGCTGCAAACATTTCCCCCAAATTTGTGAGGAAAAAAAATTTTCATCACAATTTGAAGGAAATCATATTCCCTCACAATTGAAATAATTGATTTTCCGTTAACCAAATAATGGAAAATGCTTAAAATATAAAATTATTTTATATGCAACCAAACAACGATAATTCTTCATGAAAATGAGTTTTTCAATGTATAAAGTTTTTCATGGAAAAATATTTTCATTCGAAAATGTTTTATAGCCTATCAAATGGAACCTTAATTATTGTACGAAGTGTATAAAATTTAGGTCTACATATGACAATAATGAATGAGAGTTGGCTTAGATTATGCATGCCACTCCACCTGTAGTTGAATTGAATGTCCAATTTAATTTTAATAACACATCAAATTCCACTAATTCAACCTATATTTTCAATAATAAAGTATGAATCGATTTTGAGTTATTCCAAATATCTTACTAGAATTTGAATTTAACTAATAATGTTTAAATCGGTATACTAAAAAAACGAATTGGATAATGCAGATCGAGACACTAAATAACGCTATGTTATTTGCTTCTTTTATGTATTAAAAAAAATGTATAATCAATTGCATTTTCTCATTAATTACTATATAATTTGTAGTTTTCAAAATGTAGGAAAAAAAACGGTACAATTCTAAATCAAATTAAAACAAGGGGAGTTGTCAATAAGTTATTCAAAACTAAAACACATATAAACATTAAAGCTTGTTTGGTTGGCTAAAAATAATGGGAGAAATGGAAATCCAATTTTCGGCACAAACCCAAATAAGAGTTGTGACACTTGCGATGTAATTAATCATGGTCACTATTAGCTTAAGCGACAAGATCTATCCATTATCAATTTTAGTAAATCTTCTTTGACGTTTTTAACACCGCATTAGATTCTACATAATTAATATGAGAATGACAATAATAGAGTAGGAAGGAATCTCTACGATGCATAGGTGAATCAATACACTTATAATTTGGATCAATGCATTTATAATTGAAATCGAAATCGAAACGAAATCATAAGCATTTTAATACATATCATAAATTGAATCAAATGGAAGAGGATATTGTAACCTAAAGTACAAGATGGTATAGGTGTATAGGTACAAGAAGGGTACTCATAAGAGTCAACATGAGCATTGTAGTTTACGGTGTTCAATCGGATCGATCTAGTCCGCTCCAACAAGTTGGATATATGACTATTTTGATTCGGCTAAAATGCGAACTGAATATGATCTAAATCATGCCGGATATTCGATCTGAGAAATATCCAAAAATTTTCAAATTGGATAACTGGATATTTGATTATCCGAAAATATATTTATAAAGTAAATAATTAATTTGAAAATAATACAAAATTACTATATTCAATGAAATAATCCAATTTGTGATCTGATCCGAAAAGTCTAATTTTCAAGTGTTTTAGATATTTCAGATAGCCGACAACGGAAAAGTGTGTACCGTATCCGATAAGTGTCGGATTAACAAAAAGTTAATAAAAATATCCGACTTTCTTGAATCGAATTGCTCAGGTCACGGATCTGATCGCTCGGATCATATTATTTTGAGCAGTCCTATTGTAGATTACCATCTATATATGATATCCCCAATTTTACCTTCTTTAATTCATCCACCAATAACCACCACTAACAAAACAGTAGTAGTCCATCCAACAACCACACACCACCAATGTGGCTGCAATGACAGTCATCAAAAAATATATACTTTGTTTTTTTTCTCTCCACAAAATCATACTGATAATTAAGTCGTACAATTTTAGGGCTAATCATATTTTGGGATGATTTGTAAAAACAGTTCGAATATAGCACAATAACGGTGGTGGTGATGAATGGTGTTAGACAATAATGGTGAAAATGGAGGTGGAGGGTATTGGTTGTGGCTGCTGTTTTCAAGGGTGGTTTAGAACGATAGACAAAATAGGAAAATCAAATTGATATTGTGGGTGAAGTATAGCAATCCTGAAAACGGATTTTTTTTCCCTCCCTTACTTATCCATAAATATTTAATATTCTAATACTTTATACTCATGAACTTTTTTTTTTTTTTTTTGACAAGAATACTCATGAGAATTTACATGAAATTAATTCACTTGTTTTCTTTCTTTTTATTTATCATGGTGGATTGAGTTCAAGACTTTATTTCCCAAATTCCAAGTACATTGTCAATATTGGTTTGATAGATAGATCAGCCAATGCCAATCAACCAAAATGATCCACAAAAAAAAATTATGTTGACTTGAGAGCACTGTAGACATAAATGAGTCTCAACTCTGAAGCCCAACTTAATTAGGATGCAAATTAAACATAAGGGAAAATATATGATAATTTACCTAAAGTTTTACTCCATACTTAAACGCAAAAAGATTATTTCCATTAAAACATGCTTACGTCAGTGCTACTTTACGAAAACTAAAGTAAATAAAAAATTATTAAATTATACACAATCTTATGTACTCAGTAATTGCATTTATTTGAGTCGAGTCAAACAAACACAAGTAAAGTTAGATATGAAAGTTCACCCAAGTCGATTTGCACCATCATTTCAATAAATTCACATCCAATTTCTCTAATTAAGAAAACTTCTCAAAACATCCGATAACTCTAATCAAGAAAGCTCTCTGAACATACGTTGTTAGATACTTCCATCATTTCAAAGTAGTTGCTACTACATGGCATAGTAACTAGTAACGATATTTCAATTTTCAAATCAATCCCTATGTAAACTATAAATAGCTGACTCGCAACCTTCCAAAGGTGAAGAAAACTTTAGATTAATTTAAGCATCAAAAGAAATTACTTGGAAACTGCACATAAACTAATCAACACATGGATGCTCAACAACAACAACAACAGCAAACAGCTGCAAATCGCCCTCCACGCCCACCTCCACTCGGTGAATCAGGCCCGTTTACTGGCCCGTTCCCTTTACTCTTCCTCTTTGTTGCCGCCACTTCTGCGGTATTTTCCTTTACTTTTTCTTTCAGTACTTTTATCGAACACCTTCTGCGCACTTCAGATNGAAACTGCACATAAACTAATCAACACATGGATGCTCAACAACAACAACAACAGGAAACAGCTGCAAATCGCCCTCCACGCCCACCTCCACTCGGTGAATCAGGCCCGTTTACTGGCCCGTTCCCTTTACTCTTCCTCTTTGTTGCTGCCACTTCTGCGGTATTTTCCTTTACTTTTTCTTTCAGTACTTTTATCGAACACCTTCTGCGCACTTCAGATCATTTTTTTGCTTTACTTAATTACTTCTATTTAATTTGTTTGATCATCAAACCAAAATGTGGGTTTAATTTGATTGTCATTTTTCTTTTTGCCCATCTTCTTCGCTGATCAAATTAATTACTTTATGACTTAGATTGTTATCTGGGTTTTCTGTTCTTTCGAATATACTTTGCTTGATTAAATTGTTTAGGGTTATGAAGGAATTTCTGTTCAATTGTTTGAATATTGTTGTTTGTTTTACCAATTGATTTTAAATCAATTTACTTCATAGTTCGTATTTCAGATTAAGTCAATTTTTCTTTATTAGAAGGAAGAAATTGGTGAATTTATTGAATTACTAAGGAAAATTAGGATATAATTCATGGAAATATTCAAAATTAAATTATAGATGAAAATAAAAATCTTCCCTTTTATTGGTGGATTAATTAAGTTATGTTTTATATTTTTAGGTTATTATAATCTATGATGGGTATAATTGGACTTGTAATTTGCATAATATGGTGTTAAAAACTTTCAGATTGTGCTTTCTTCGACGACGACAAGCAAGATTAGCCTCACAATCTTACACCAAGTTCCAGAAGGTCATGTAGGTGTATACTGGAGAGGGGGTGCTCTTCTCAACATAATCACCCATCCTGGTCTGATTTCGCGTCTTTTATGACTAATAATGCATGCCAGTGTATTGTTGTTACAAAAACATAACTAATATTACAAGGGATTTTCAGGATTTCACTGGAAGTTGCCTATGATTACTCATTTCGAGCCTATACAAGTGACCCTTCAGACTGACCAGGTATTTTGAACTTTGTTGTTTGATAGACAACTTGATGACATTGTCTTATATGTGGGTGAAATCTAGTTTTGTAATGTAGTTTGATTTTAAAGCTTAATTATGTAGGTTAGGGATATTCCATGTGGTACGAAAGGAGGTGTTATGATCAACTTCACCAGAATAGAGGTATGCTAACTCGATGGTGCTTTTCATAAACATTGCAGCTCTTTATTGATTGTGAATGTCGGTCTTTGTGTTTTTCAATTTCCATTGTATTCCTGTATCTCACTTGATTTGACTGCTTTTCTCAGGTTGTCAACAGGCTGAAAAAGGACTATGTGTACGAGACTCTTTTGAACTATGGCGTGCACTATGATAAAACTTGGATATATGACAAAATTCATCACGAAATCAATCAGTTCTGCAGCTCCCATGCTCTTCAACAAGTCTACATTGATATGTTTGACCAGGTGAGGTAAAAACTTATAGATATGGTGATTCTGAATTTCTGGTGTAATACAATAGCCGTGCTGTTCTTAATCTACGCGTTTATATTATTGATGTAAGAGGCCTTCCTTTTGAGGTTTTTGTCGGTCAGACATTGTGACGAATGCGACCTAACTAGGATATGACTCCTTTTCTCCCTAATAATAAAGACTGCATTAAGCTGTGATGCTGTTCTATAAGAACAAAATTATTAGAGAGCCATATAGTAACAAAAACAATGGAAGAACGTTGTAAGAATAAACACAGAATTACACAAAACAGGCTGTGGGTTAAACGAGCATCAATTACAGACACTTTATGTGGGCTATGCTGCTTTAAAAAATTGGTTCTTGACTGCCATTATGTCTGTCTGTTGGAGCTTGTTTCTGTCCCAAACATGTATTTACATTCGTAATTTCTGCAATGTTTGTTCATTTTCAAAAATCAAGTTTCTATTGTTTGTATACAATAATTTATGTGCTATACTTCCAAGTTCAGCTGAAAAATTTTCAATTTGTTTTTTTCCCCCTTCCACACTGACCCCTTTTTGATACTCCACCATTGTAACTCGATGTAGATTGATGAGCGGATGAAAGATGCTCTTCAGGGTGACTGCACTCGATACGCTCCTGGTGTTGAGATCATCAGTGTTCGTGTCACAAAACCGACCATTCCAGAGAGTATAAGGCAGAATTATGAACAAATGGAGGAAGAAAGGACAAAGGTACAGAAGCAGATTTATTGGTTTACGGTATTGTGTGAGGATACATTGGGTCAATAAATATGTGAAGTGGTAGGTTATCTGTATGCAGATCCAGATTTAGTTTTGTCCCTCGCTTTAGTAATTGGGTTTTTGTAAAGGATTGTTAGAGGGTTTCTGTGCCATGTTTGATGATGTGCTTCTTTTTATTGTTTCTATCAAGTTATACTTACCTTGTGATTTGGTTCTTTTCATAACCCCCTGCCTCCAAAATTATAATAATCTTTCAAAACAGGCTTAACTGTAAATGTCAAAATTTCAAATTTGTAACTATTATGTGTCATAAACTTTCATTTCATTTAATCATTTTCTAAATGTTTTTCACTTATGTTGCATCTATCGTTTACTTTTGTTTGTTGGATTGTCTCATGCTTTATTAATTCCTGTGCAGGCTTTAATAGCTATTGAGAAACAAAGGGTTGCTGAGAAGGAGGCAGAGACACTAAAGAAGATTGCCATATCCGAGGCAGAAAAGAATTCATTTGTAAGCAAGATCATCATGGAGCAGAAGCTGATGGAAAAGGAAAGTGCTAGGAGGCAGCAGGAAATTGATAATGCGATGAATTTAGCTCGTGAAAAGAGTATGGCCGACGCTTACTATTACAGGTTAATTTCTACTTTCAGAAATTCTTGGAATGTCTCCCCCACCAAACAATAATAAAAACGAGACTCTTTTAGGTTATTCTTATGCAATGTTGTTGCTTTTCCAGGCTAATCAAAGAAGCTGAAGCTAACAAGTTGAAGCTTACACCCCAGTATCTTGAGCTGAGATTCTTAGAATCGATAGCAAATAATAGTAAAATATATTTTGGTGAAAAGGTTGTCCAACCATTCAAACTAAGAGTACTTTTGTCACTTCATTTATAAATTTTTTACTGATTAGTTGATCAATTTGTTTTCTATGCAGATTCCAAACATGGTTTTCGACCAGAAGTTGCTGGGTAACTATCTGGAAAATTTGGCCAACATGCCAAGTAAAGCAAATTAAGCAAATGCCGTGACAATCAGAGTGGTTAGATTCACTTGGGCAGTTCGGGTATAGAATGGAAAAGGGTTCCTGATATCTGGATTGTTTTGCTGGCGAATCCACTATGTTTCAGTTGTTCTTTTGTTCTTTAGGCTGGTATACTACTTTCAAGAATCATTCCTAAAATGAATAGTTATATGCTTAAAAAAGTAAACGAAAAAAGGGTTTTGTATCTTTTCTTTCAATTGTTATCTCCTTTTCTTTTCTTCATCCTCATTTTTTTTTTTGACTCTGTAAAATACTTCCCGTATTTATTAGAAAGGGGATGATCTTCTTTGTTCTAGTTGGTGTAAATGAATTTATTATGTTACAAATAATATTTCCAATTTCATCTTTCTTTTCTTTGATTGAAATGAATTTTCATCTTATACCCTCTTGCTTCTTTTGTTGCTAACATTATTAAAAAGTATTTTTACAATTAAATAAAATAGTCCAAGTTCAAGGACAACAACATGGGCATTTGGTCTAGTGGTATGATTCTCGCTTAGGGTGCGAGAGGTCCCGAGTTCAATTCTCGGAATGCCCCTATTGTTTTTGTTTTGTTGTACTGAAGATTCTCATGATGTATAATATAAGCAAAGTTTGACTTTAATTAACCAATAATCCACGACTAATATAACTTTGATTACATTATTCTACTCTCAAGTATAGTACTTATTTGATTAAACGTGTAATACTGTCCATAAATCAAGTTGCTAACTACTCAATCAGAAAACAGGTCATAAATGAATTAAACTTTTATACTCTTTTCGTCACACCCTTTGAATGCAAACAAATGCAACTTTTTATTTATAACATTTATGCAATAGCCAATGTACTATAGCATACATACTATGTTGTCCCTATTTTCAAGAAACTAAAATCTATTTCACATTGTTTTTGATTCTTAATGATTCAATGATTCTGTTTTATGTATAGCTGCTGTTTTATGTAAATTCAAAGATTCTGAGCTTTTGAATCAGATACAAGTTGCTGTTAGTTTAACTGTCTTTCGAGCTTTGAGTCGTGCCTCTTCTCATCCACACCATTGTTTCGAACTTTCGATCAATCTTATTGGTATGCTAGTCTTTCTCTCTTGTTTTTTCTGCTAATATTGTTGCATGGGATGTTCAGCAGTTTTTTTTGGGGTTATTTAGAATCTTTTATGCCTGTGTTTTTGCTGTTTTTGGTCAACGCTTTGAGGGTTGTGTTTTTTGATTATTATTGCTTGACAATCTTGTACCTTAACTAGCATTTGAAGATTTCATTACATCTTGGATTTCGATGATTCTATTATCTTGTTTATTTTCATGTTTATTGAATATCATTTCGTTTGTGTGATGAACTTGTAATGGAGGTTAAGGTCAAAGCTAGGCACATGAATCTTCAATCTTGTAAAAGGACTGAAAGTATAATATTCAAGTTAGACACTCAGCTCATATAAAAATATATAGTTAGCCAATTGATCAATGCTCCTACGTACGAGCTGCTCGAAATGGGCAATCTTTCTTTAAATCTGGCTTTTTTCCTCTGCAATACTTAGAGATTTGAGTTTTGCACGATTTACAAAAATACAGCACCACACTCAATATAAACTTGCAGTTAAAACTTACAATACAGTATACTGTTTTAATAACATATCAGTATTATTGTATTGTAGATCAGTATTATTAACATCTTTTTGTCACTAATACTTTTTTCGGATAATCATAAAAAGATCTGCTTAGATTTATGTTCTTATATTCAATATTGAAATAAGTTGCACTTTTATATCATTTTGACTTTTCAGCCTCTTTTCTTAACAACCTGTTTTCTTGAATCAGAAGAATTTATCAGGTGATTGAGATTGAAGATGTATGTGGTAGAGAGCAAAACAGGAGCTATATTATGCATGCTTCTATCTTTGTTCTTTTTGGGGACTTGGCCTGCTGTTTTGGCATACCTCGAGAGGCGTGGTCGCCTTCCTCAACATACTTATCTTGACTATGCTATTACTAATCTTTTAGCTGCCACATTCATAGCACTAACATTAGGTGAGCTGGGTGAAAGCAAAGAAGGCATGCCAAATTTCTTTATTCAACTTCTTCAGGTAACAAATTTATCTTTTTCTTTCTTTTTTACAAGTACAAGTGCTTTCATATCTAGTATTCTAGGAGAAATTTTAGTTTTTCACTATGTTCATATCATTTGATGAATCAATGAAGTTTCAAGGTCCAAATAACTGAAATTTATTACCTCAACATCACTTATGTTGGTGGATCATTTACTGTTAATCCTATACCCTATTATCCTAACATCATTAACATTTTTTTTATTGTTAAATTTGTTGTGATAGCTTCAAGACAATTGGCCCTCGGTGTTGTTTGCAATGGCCGGTGGAATAGCCCTTGGTGTAGGGAATTTATCAATACAGTATGCTATGGCTTTAGTTGGCTTATCAGTTGTGGAGGTTGTTAGTGCTAGCATTACTGTCGTAATTGGTTCGTTCTGATTCCTTTTCTGTAACAACATTTATACTAAGGCTGCATTCATACAGCTTATTTTGACTTACCTGAACATATTTTGAACAAAAAAAGAGCAAACTTTAAGTTTTAAATGTGTTAGATTGAGACTCGGAACAATTAGTATTGATGCTTGATTTCTTTTCTATCATTTCACAGGGACGACTGTGAACTATTTCCTAGATAACAAAATAAATAGGGCAGAAATCCTTTTTCCTGGAGTAGGTTGTTTTCTGGTTGCAGTTTTCCTTGGTTCTACGGTTCACAAATTTAATGATGCTGATAATTCTGCAAAACTCAAGGACATGGAAATCAAACTTGAAGAAGAGGAAAGGTATAAATTATATGTTTATTACTCCCTCCGTCCCTCCCTACTCGAAACATTTTTTGCTATATTGTTTCTTACTCAACATGTTCCATTTCAATGTTAGCACTAAACTAGAACAGTGACTAGGGTGTATGTCCGGTATGAACTTCTTTCATGAGAGGTTATACTGTTATACGGATTTTGAAACATCATGTATGTGATGCTCCTTGCTCCTATCTGCTATGTCCTAAGAACAAGTAGAAGTGTGTGCGTGCTTGGATTTCATTTTTGGCGTTGTACTAAATTGTATGTGGCAGACTTGTGACGCCACAAAAATCGAATTTTGACAGGAAAAATGATTCTTCAGCCTCGGATGGAACACTAGCTCAAACAGGTTGAGAAGTTAGCTAGGACATTTTCTGTTACATAGAAGTGCATGACACTAGGCTAGGTTTTAGAATTTCTCAACTTGCTCTTAAACTTTCAGTACCTATGGACCTTGAAAAGGCAAATGAAACCAGTAAGGAACCGGAGTTTGGGACTGCAAAGTTCCTCATTCAGCTCGAGGAAAAACGATCCATAAAGGTTAGTGGCCAAGCGATAGATAATTAACTAATCTGATTATGCTTTAAACTCGGTTTTCTCATTTGTGATCTATTTGCAGGTTTTTGGAAGGAGTATATGGATTGGATTAGCGATAACTTTTTTTGCTGGTATTTGCTACTCCCTCTTTTCTCCTCTGTTCAATGTGGCAACCAATGATCAGTTTCACCGGCTAAGGAAAGGGGTGCCTCATTTGGTTGTATATACCGCGTTCTTCTACTTTTCTGTCTCCTCTTTTGCAATAGCTATCATCTTGAATATAAACTTCTTATACCGTCCTGTTTTGGACTTGCCAAAGTCATCATTCCGTGCCTACTTGAATGACTGGGATGGCCGAGGTTGGGCCTTATTAGCCGGCATTCTCTGTGGATTTGGAAATGGACTTCAATTCATGGGCGGTCAGGCTGCAGGATATGCTGCAGCTGATGCTGTTCAGGTCAGTCATTTTTTTACTTTTAAATTCATCTTGTTTTACTACGTAACCTATGTTCATGTTTACAAATCTGATGAACAAATTTCATGATTTGGTTAAACCCAAATTGATCAAATGAGGATAAACTATGTCCATCAATCACTAACTTATCTGATAGATTTCATGTAGTTTTTTGAATTCTTGCTATTGCTAAGGAACATATTTTTGATCATATATAGTTCTAATATAACCAATTAATGTATCTTGGGCGTTGTATCAACTACAGGCACTTCCTTTGGTGAGCACCTTCTGGGGAGTAGTTGCTTTTGGCGAATACAGGAAATCATCAAGAAGAACATACATACTACTAGTAAGCATGTTGTCAATGTTCGTCATTGCAGTTGCTATACTCATGGCATCATCAGGGCACAGGAACACAAAAGAGTCATAATTAGACACGAACAATGTTCAATGTTGTTTATTGTTGAAGATTATATAGTAATAATGTGGTAATAGTTGTTTACTTTATGTGTGATAGATGATTTGAAATCAAATTCTCTCAAGAATTACAGTTCGCATTGGTTGAAAACGTAGTTAAGGTTTGAAAGAATGTTTGGCCCAACGAAACATGGTAGAGTAAAGAAGTACATGCCGAGTTTTGGAGTGGGCTCCTAGATAAGTTGTATGTCCCTTTGTTATTTCTTGATGCAAATACTGTTATAGCCCTGGTGAGTACTAAGATACTGAGAGTGTTTGATTTTCAGCTTATTGGCTAGCTTTTGACTTTTTAACTGGTCAAAATGGTCAAACAGTAAAAAATATGTGTTTGATTATTGGCTTGTGGGTTTGGCTTAAAGGCCAGATTCTAACTATATCTCCCCGTCAATATATTTAATTTAGCCAACATTTCAAACTAGACTTCCTAATCCTACAACATTTGATCCGTAGTCAACAACAAATTAACAACTCCACTAGTCCATCACCATTACCACCCGAACCTCCTTTACCCTACTTCTCCCATATTTGCCTCCACTACCACTTCGCCCATTGTTGTCGTTGCCACCACTTTAAGCATCCACCACGGTTTTCTATCATCAAGTGATTTATTAGAGGACCAACTCAACCAAAAGTTTAAGTTGATGGTTGAGGCTCAGGAATTGGTTTCACTTAGAAGGGAGGGGTGGATGAGATTCGAACCCGTGACTTTTGTATCACGTTGGCTCTAATACCATATTAGAGGACCAACTCAACCAAAAGTTTAAGCTAATGGTTGAGGTCCAGGAATTGGTTTTATACTCTATCATGATTGATTAATCATTCGCCTTAGTCAAAATAGCTGATGAAGAACCGTTGCCTCATGGTGAAAGTCCTTTGGAATTTTTCATCAATCATTTGATGTAGACGATCAGTCATGGCCAATAATTGAATTAGAGAGAACATTTAATGGAGTGAGCATGGAGTTGAAGAAGGAAATGTAATTAAATGGGGAAAAAATTGAAGGAAGATGTTGTGAAAATTAACTTTTTGGATGCGAATCAAATGAGTCGTAAGGGCATTATATATTATATATGGGGATGAGGGATTAGAATTTAGAACTAGCAACCTATTATTTACAAACCCCTTGAGGATCAATAAAATATGTTTAATTCAAAATGGAAGGAGAATTAGGTAGTAATCAAGAATAATGGTGGCGAGAACTAGGTAGAAACCCATCCCGCCAAATGATCGGCATGGGACTAACCCATTTGACCCAACTAATCCCTAATCACCAACCATGAGTCTGTGTCATGTGTTATTTTCAATTTAATCATTACTACTTATCCTGCTTGTTTAACCCAACCCAACCTACCCTAACCCATCAACCAACCAGCTCTAACTCACTAAAACAACATGCCAATTCATGACCTAACTCAACCCATCCTGTTGACCTGTCCTAGCTCAAGCCAATCCAATTTGCCAACACACCAAAAAAATTGTCCGAAGTATTACTTACGGGGTACAATAACATTACCCCGTCATTGTATTGTAAGATGTAAAAATATTGTATCGAAGTTAATGCAAAATACTATATTTTTCAATTAATTTCCTTATATACACCATTGGTTCATTATTTACAGTATTGTATTAACTATTATCACATGATTCACATCCATTTGTGCATAGGGTTCATTGTTCCCAACTCAACTTCCTCCATTTTCTATGCTCCTATTACTTCATATTCTTGTAGCTGCTATATACTATGTTGCACATTTCTCCAAAAACAAGAAATATGTAAATAAGTATTATGTACCATATAAAAATAGGATAGAGATTAGGGCTGAGCAAAGGTCCGGTTTGGACCTGAAACCGGACCTGAATTTGGACCGGACCTNTCGGACCTGAATTTGGACCGGACCGGACCGCCGATTCCGGTCCAGGTCCAAAAAAATTGAGGTGCCGGTCTTCCGGTCCGGTCCGGTCCAAAACCGGGGTTTTCAGGTCCGGACCGGCGGACCTGAATAATTATTAAAAATATATATATTTTTTTTAAATTAATAACTAAAACTTGTAAAGTTGTAATGTTGTTGGAAGTATTTGAGTACTTTGATGTTTGNGGACCGCCGATTCCGGTCCAGGTCCAAAAAAATTGAGGTGCCGGTCTTCCGGTCCGGTCCAAAACCGGGGTTTTCAGGTCCGGACCGGCGGACCTGAATAATTATTTAAAATATATATATTTTTTTAAATTAATAACTAAAACTTGTAAAGTTGTAATGTTGTTGGAAGTATTTGAGTACTTTGATGTTTGTAATCGTTACTAATTAGATTGTATGTCGTTAATTTAGATCCTATAATATTATGTTTGAAGTCTAAGTATCTAAGATAAGTAACAACAGGTCCAACAAGTCCAACCGGTCCAGCAGGTCCAACCGGTCCAATAGGTTTTTTATTAAAATTTTCAATTGAAAGAGTAAAAACAATATAAAACAGATCCAACAAGTCCGGTCCAGGTCTGGACCGGAATAAATTCAGGTCCGGTCCAGGTCCAAATTTTTTTTACATTCCGATCCGCCGGTCCAGCCGGTCCCGGTCCGATTTTAGACCGGTGCTCAGCCCTAATAGAGATATAAATAGGGATAGAGCTTGGGATACGGTTAATAGTGGAGAACTTGAGATGGAGATAAGGATTTGGCAGGAGGGAATTCGTGTATTTTTCCGCAATCCAACGTTTGGAATGGCAAAAGGACAACAACCTTTGTTTTTTTGCCTCTAAAGATTACTCGAACTCCGTCTTGTTTTTTGCTTTTTTTTTTCCACTATGTGTTAAAGGTTATTACAGAACTCTCCATGATCGGTTTTTGGCTTCTAAAAACTTGTTATCATCCCTTTTTTAGAGATATTTTGAAAAAAACAAACAATTGTTATCTCGCTCTCCTGGGACCTTCTTATGATCATTTCCACCCCGATTAGTTGCTTAGCATACCTATTATGACCATAGGAGAACCGTGTAAATTTTTCAAAGGGTTTTCCTAGGACCCCGGAACCCACAATAGTTGTGAATTATAACTTTTGTTTTTGGCCTCCAGAGGGTTGTCCCAGACTCTGTTTCCGCCCTGTTGTTGTTGTTGTTGTTGTTATTTTGTACTTAGATTTAATTTATTCATAATATTATAGATGTGTATTAGGGCATGTTTACTTCAGCTGAAAACAGTTGAACTGAACTGAAAGTTTTTTATAAAGGATTAATGAGTGGCAAAATAAAAGAAGAGTTGAACAGATTTTAAGCTGAAGTAAACAAGCCCTTAGATATATTAGTGTGTTATTTTGTACTTGACTTTAATTTGTTCATAATATTATTATTGTGTTCATAATATATTTATGATACCCTAATCATCATTTTATTTTGTATATATATATTAATTTATAATTTTCAAGAAAAAATATTATGAAACTACTATTCAGCAAATGAAACAAAAATATAAGTGAAATATTATTTAAAAATATATTATTATACCACATAAGTGGATTATCATTCACAAAAAATATGAAGATGCATTACTAATATTTATTTCATAAAATATAAACTATCGATAGTTAAAAATAAATAATCAATACTTAAAAATCAATAATCAATAGTTAAAATTAATTATCCATAATTAAAAATCATTAATCCATAATAAAAACTTTTACTTCAGTTCAACTTAGTTCAGTTCAACTGTTTTCAACTGATTGAAGTAAATAGGCCCTAAGCTTAAACACTATTACATTCAACTCGTTTAAACTCGTGAACAACTCTTTTACACTCAATAGAATATTTAGATATCATTATGACTCAAAAAAAAAAACTCGCTTATAGCTTAAATGTACAAATTGTTTTTCGACTTTAGCTTTCAAGCTCGAGCTCAACATGCATACAAGCAAACTTGAGCTAGGCAACTCCTACATAAGCCAAGAACAAATAAGGACAAAAAAAAAACTTGGTTTGAGCGAGGTTGGTCATGAATGCTCAAACACAAGACAAACTTATCAATAAGTTTAGCTTGAACAATGGAATAATCAAGTACTGCTCAGCTTTGCTCATTTGCACCCTATATCTTGTTAATTGTTATATTAGTGTAATATTACACATACTTTTTGCGAAAACATCATGGAATACATAAAGTCGTAAAATAGTGATTTGAGACGTACAACAAAATTGTTCATCACAAAAGTATTGTCATTTCAAATAAGAAAAGAACATCTTATGCTTTTCATGATGGTATCCCTTTTTTGGTTAATGGTGTGGAATCATCCATGAAAGAATGATATTCCAGTTAATGTTTCTAAAACAGAAAATATATTCCTAATAATTTTTCCAAAAGAATTTAAAAAATCCAAGTTATAGACCCTATATAACTATATTCACACTTCACACCAAAGTTCCAAGCAGAAAAGAGTGGCTAAAAATCTTACTACCTCCGTTTTTTTAGTTGCAACATTTCTAAAGTTGCACTATTCATCTTTTAAGCTTTGATTTAATTTTATGATTAATGTATAAAGAGTAATATAGTCAATATGAATCTCGTTTGATTCGTCTTAGTGTGCACTTTATTAATATATAATTTTTATAATTTATACAAATATATGATTAGAGTTATAAATTATTGAAAATGTGGCTCGGCAAGTGTGAAAAGTGAATTGTTGCAACTAAAAAAAAGGGTGGAAGTATTATCTATCACAATCAAATGTTCCTAGGCAAGTGAGTGGAGCAACTTTTGAAAAGTCATACTAAAACTAAGTAAACACACATGCCGTTTTTAGAGACTCATTACTTCTTTAGTCTGCTCTTTACCGTAGAAATTGGAGTTGTCGACTTGTCACTTGTATTACTTTACATTGCAATTCATCATATATAAAACTAGTCTACTTTTGCTAAAATTTAGTATACGCCTATTGGGGGATTCGTTATAATGTCATTTATATTTATATTTATATTTTCAAAAAAAAAAAATAAATAATAATAGATAAAATGAGATAAAATGAGTATTTTTACAAACATATTCTGTAGATAAAAAAGGCAAGAAATATTTCGTAATAAAAATGATTTCACAAATTCAGAACTCAAGTCAAAATATTCCAATCATTTCGTGTATCCAACCAATCACTAGCTTTTTAATTACTCAAAGTGTCATCCAATTGAAATATTAGAAGTTTGGAACTAGAAATTTGCATGTTTTCAAAATAGCAAAAATCACCGATTTTTCCACGAAGTGCACTAGTATTAGTTTGCTTTAGATTCCATCATTATTTCATGGAGAAACTTATTGATTTTAAATTATTTTTAATAGCAGTTTTTCACGATTGTAACATTTTTCTATGTAAATTAATTCATTGTTAAATGTGTCATATTGAGTCAAGTACAATAATTTTAAACAAAATCTTTTGGTGTAAAAACAAAACTTTTTTATAGCTCTTTCATATATATATGTAAATTAAATTCAACTTTAAAAAAACATGATAAATTAATTACTGCGTAATAAGTTTATTGAGTTACCAAGCAAGCACATCAATATCAAATTAAATCCGTCTTATTTTTAAGGGCTCTAATGAGGTTCTGTCATTGATCAGCTTTCACGTACATTAATCCATGGTTAGCTCTATCACAATTTTTTGTCTCTTAAAAAACTTAACAATTGATTTTAATACTACCATTAATGTTATTAGTAAGGTGCCACGTACTAGCGATATCTATACACTATTTTAATGCCATAGGGTTTAACTTGTAGAAAATTTTTTCTTTGTTGTTTTACTCCTTATTTTAAGTAAAACATAAATTATTTTCTAGGAAATCTTTATGAATTAAAAATAATGTATTACTTCCTACAACTTTCTTCGATCGTCAAACATAAATAATTTATATATGTTATACGTGCATAATGAGTCATATTGAATCAAGTAAAATAATTTCCAACTTTCTTTTAGACTGAAATAGAGCTAAAATAAACTGAATGAAAGTTAACCGAACTCAAATAATGAAATGAAGCTACTCCGTATAATTATAATAAAATGATATGAATTGAATTGTAGTGAACCGCAGAGTCGCACACTGACTATGACGTGCCAAAAGTTTGAGTCCAATAATAATAGTGTAACAACCTAATAGTATATTAACACAAGTCATGTTTTACTTTTTCTTAATTTTTTTTTTTTTTAAAAACATGTTATCCTCAGTTTAAAAAAACTACCTTTTCAAAAGATTCTAAAAAAAAAATGTTCAAAAAGGTAAAAAATGAAAATTGATTCCATAAATTTGGAATCAATAGTCAAAGTATCACCATTATTTCGTTGCTCCAACCAATAACAGGCTTCACAGCATTTCCCTATCTCCTATAAAAAAGAATATGAAATTCTACTTACATAGTTACACCAACTACATTAATGCCTACAATTATACAAATACTCTGCCTTATACTCTTGTCCCAAATTTCTCGTTAATGTCTCCTAATATCTGATTTCTTTTTTTGTAAATTCATACCTCTATTATCATTATAAAAACAAATAAAAATAAAAAAAAACTCAATAATTTTTCTTTTAGAAAACAATTTTTTTTTTATTATCAGTTGATAGAATTAACATCACATCAGTCATTGGTAAGCTTTCTCTACTCATCATTTTTTTTTTTTTTTTTTTTTTT
>PYUH01000852.1:696437-727139 GCA_016808085.1 Suaeda aralocaspica
TTTTTTTTTTTTTTTTTTTTTTTTTTTTGTGGTAAAGTTTGTATTTGTTTTTGTGACATTTTATTTGTGATGTTGTGACTTAATGATGTTTATTTTCTTCAATCAAAAGTATCATGTCATTCCTCACTCATTTGTTATTTTATGTGCAACTCCCATCATATTTTGAAGATATAATTTTGATTAATCCTTAATTTTATTGTTTTGCATTATGGTAAAGTGGCAAGTCTATAATTACTGAAGTGGGGTTCTCCCATTTTTAAAATTAGTGCTTCATGTTGAATAGTTACTTTTGGTTCTATATTTTTTTTTTCAATAAAAATTTTCCTTGCAATTTCGTTCCTTCTTCAGATCTGAGAAATTATAATATTCTAATTCATTTTTGCTTGCTCTGTTCCAGTGTTTCCCTTCTATTTGTGCCTTTTCATCTTTGTTGATGTATTACATTTACATTTTGCATAATTTTCAATACATTTGTTGAAACCTAAATATCGGCTTTATAAAAAATTATATAAATTTGATATTTAAAAATGACGTGTATGTAGAAATCTAACAAAATCTTATATGAGTATCAAAGTTTTTTTCCTACCCAATATCTCTCAAATGTAACGAACACTATAGAAAATTCTTTATTTGGGACTTATGGTTGATGTTAGCAACGAGCCACATTGATGTCCAAAAATGACCAATTGAGTGTTCGTTTAACGTTCGAAAGATATGATTGAACTTATTATTATTGATTTTCATGAATTGATGATCAGGAGTTGGAGGAAGCAACAGAAGCTAATACTATTATTGAATATTGAGAAGATCTAATACAGAGTCAATTGAAATAGAAAATGTTGTTAGTAGAAAGCAAAGGAGGAGCAATAGCATGTATGCTGTTATCGTTGTTGTTCTTAGGGACATGGCCTGCTGTGTTAGCCTTCCTCGAAAGGCGAGGCCGCCTTCCACAACACACTTATCTTGATTACTCCATCACTAACTTCTTGGCTGCTGTTTTCATCGCTTGTACTCTTGGTCAAATTGGAGATGATAACCCTGGCATGCCTAATTTCTTCACCCAACTTTCTCAGGTTAGTTCACTTACTTGTATACTACACTAAATGAGATTCATAGGCATTGTATTATGCGCGCTTATCAACTCGTAAGACTTCTATCAACTGAACTACTCCCTCCGTTCCCTTAACTTGCACATATGTCAATTTATTTATATATCTTTTGTTGTATATATTATAAAAATTATAATAATTGAATGTAAATAACGTACTCATTAAATCAAACAGCATCTCATATAACTATTTTATATTTTATATATTAATAACAATTTAAAAAATTTTCTCATCTAATATATAATGCTAAGATTATTCCAAACTTATCAAACATTTAAAAATAAAGGGAGTAGTTGAGTTCATATTATCTAGGGAATATAAATTTTGTACCGAAGATATTTTTTATTTGTTTCTTTTCGATATAATCGAAATCGATTTGTATAAATACCCTATTCCACCTATTGAATTATTGGTTGCCCTATTATAGGTTTATTATTTTCTGCTGACTATTTAATTGACTCTTTGTGGTCCGTAGCTCTAGCTGTGGAGATAAAAACGAGATATTTTTTTTTCTAATTTTAAATTTTATTTTTTATATTAGTACGTTATTACTTTATCAATTTTAAAATGATCTTGTGATAATTTTTAATACTTTTTACTACTCTGTATGGGAGAAAAATTCAGCATGTGATGACGCATGGAATTAGAATCCTTGCAAACAATGAGTCAATGATAACGTTAAATTATTCAAACAAGACAATTACAATTTTGTCAACATTCAACAATGACACGAGTAGTTTACAATGAAAACTATGACTTTGCAACAAGAAAAGTGTCCATACCAAAAGTACAGATACCATCAAGAGTACTATAGTTTACATAGGTATTAGTTGAGTAGACCTACTAAACAAATGTGTGAAGTTACCAAAATATCTTCGCTACACAAATATATAGTCTCTCGCTTCAATTTATTCGTTACATTTTATTTATATAAATTTATCAATAGAGATTTATTTTGTGTTTGTAAAAATTATAAAAAAAATGGTATACTGATAAGATAAATCAACACGAATTAAATAAAACCTCATATGAGTATGTGTTTATTTACGTATAAAGTGCAATAAATGGCCTGGTCAAGATGAGATGTATGAATAATAACAATTGTCAAAACGTAAGATATGAAATGAAACGAAAGTAGTATAATTTTAGTATTACTTTATATATGATTAAAAAAACAATGTTCATTTAACACTAGAGAGCATGGATGGTCATGAGTCCAAGATCGACAGACCTAGCCACATTTATAATAATTTGGGGTCCCGCCTTTTGAGACCCAATGGAGTTTGGGTCTAGGGGTACCTAAATAAATTTAGGTTTGGGTCCACAAATTGGAGATACAGGCTTGCCCAGACCCTCCCATGGACCCATCTAATATATATATATATATACTTTCTCCGTTTTTTTAGTTGCAACAATTCACTTTTCACACTTGCCGAGATGCATTTTTAACAATTTATAACACTAATTATATATTTGTATAAATTATAAAAACTATATATTAATAAAGTGCACGCTAAGTCGAATCAAACGAGATCCATATTGACTATATTACTCTTTATATATTGATCATAAAATTAACTCAAAGCTTAATAGATAAATAGTGCAACTTTTGAAATGTTGCAACTAAAAAAACAGAGGTAGTATATTTTAATTTGGAGAATATAAGTTGTTGTAAAATTCAAATATATTTGAATTGGAACTAAGATGATTTACTGTATAATTGAATGCAATATTTCGAAGCATAGTACAATGTTTTATTTTTCTAACTTATTGTGCTTGCATTGTACATGACAATAAGTTTGATGCCTTTTGTGTAAGTTATTGTTGTTAAGGTATGATTTAAGAACTTATCATATATTTATAGTTTAAAAATGAAAGTTTAAATTAATTAATTAGAAGAGAACGACAATTGGACCCATCAAACCCGCCATACCCAATAGACCTAGAGGGTCTGAGTAAGGGTCGATCTTGATTTTTCAGTCCCAACGGATCTTGGATGGTTGTGGGTCCACCACTAAAAATTTGGGTCTGGTTCCGGTCAAACCCTACCAAACCCGCCCCATTACCAATTGACCATCCCTAGTAACTTTAATATGGAGTACTACGTACATATACTACGGGCATGTTTGTTTCAGCTGAAAACAATTGGACTAATTGGAGTTGAATTGAACTAAAATGAACTGAAAGTTTTATTATGAATTAATGATTTTTGATTATGGATTATTGATTTTTTACAATTGATGATCATTGATTTCTAACTATGATTTTTATGGATCGACTATGTTTATTGATTTTTAATTATGAAGTGATGACATAGTAATAATTATGATATTAATCCACTAATAATTATCAAACAAAAAAATTATAAACTAATAATATTTTTGTAAATGATATTTCACTTATATTTTTGTTTCATTTGTCGAATGATATCTCATAATGTTTTTTCGTAAAAATTATAAACTATATATACGATGATTAATGTTTTAAAAATATATTATGAACAAACTAATAATATAATGAACAAAATAAATCCAAATACAAAATAATAATAATAATAATAATATGAACAAATATATTACGAAGGATAATATTAGAAACAAATTAATTAGCAAAATAAAAGATGAGCTAAACTGAATGAGTTGGACTAAAGTAAACTAATTTTTAAATTGAAGTAAACAAGTCCTATATAATTGCTGTCCTTTTCAGTTTGTACAATCATTCTTTTTTTCTCCTTTCGTGTCATTGGATTGTGGGGAAGTGGCTAGAACTACAAGCCAACAAGCATCTACTTTCTCCACACCTCAAAATAGCTACTTTCACTATCCAAAAATATATGATTGCAACAAATTATATTTGTTCTGTTTTTATGGACCATTTAAAATAAAGTTTGAGAAAGTAACACTCTCTTTTTTTGCTAACTTGAAAAAATATGCAATAAAGTTTAGAACTTCAAACTTAAGTACTATCTCCGTTTCATATTATTTGCAACGATTGGACAATTTTCCTATCTATTTTATATCAAATCGTTGCAAATAATATGAAACGGAGATAGTAGATGAAAAAAGCTCAACTTAACGGAATTGTATATTTGACATAAACTTCCAAACTATAAGCATTTCATAGCATATCAGTGTGCATGTATTTGTGTACATTATTAACCTTTCTTAAGGACTTTGTTGCAGAATAACGGACCTTCTGTGATGTTCGCCATGGTGGGTGGAATATTCCTCAGCATCGGAAATTTATCCACCCAATATGCTTGGGCGTTAGTAGGGCTATCAGTTGTAGGGGTGGTCGCAAGTAGCATTACTGTTGTAATAGGTAATCTTCCATTTTCCTGTAAATTGAACTCTTATGTTACTCTGGCACTTAGACGTTGGTATAATACTTGAACGCTATATCTTGAACCAAACGCTTAGGGAGTTAGGATACTTGTATTTGATACTTTTAGCTGAATCCGAGTAATATTCATTTGGTGAAGTCATCCTTTATTTGTTACAAGTTATGGTTTTATTTTATTTACTGATATATTTGGTTATTATATTTACAGGTACCACATTAAACTATTTCTTGGATGACAAAATTAACAAGGCTGACATTCTCTTCCCGGGTGTTGCATGTTTTCTTGTTGCTGTCATTTTGGGATCGTTTGTTCACTCATCCAATGCGGCTGATAACAAAAAAAAGCTCAGTCATTTGGCAAATGGTGTGGCCGGTAATGCAACAAAGGATCCTGAAAATGGGAAACATCCTATGGTAGAAGCGCAGTTTGGAACTGCAGAATTTCTGATTGAACTTGAGAATAAGAGATCCATTAAGGTATATATGTTTATTACATACAATTGTTTCCTCAAGCTGAAATAATTAATTATTTGCAACTAGCAAATGTTCTCTGCAACTGATTTCTACATAACCAATGTGATTTTTGCGGCTACTGATGTTTACTGATTCATCTCGTTTTAGTAATATCAAGTTACTAAGTCTTACAGGATTGCTGATTCTGCACATATCTGTTATCCATTTTTCTGAAACCAATTTCCTTCACTTTTAGGGATTTGACAAAAGCATTTGGCTTGGTCTCATCATTACTTTCTTTTCCGGAATCTGTTTCTCCTTGTTTTCTCCTGCATTCAACCTCGCAACAAATGATCAGTTCGGCCTCCTAGAGAAAGGAGTCCCACATTTGGTGGTTTACACCGCTTTCTTCTACTTCTCAGTGTGTTGTTTTGTGGTTGCAATCGTTCTGAACATCATATTCCTATACCGGCCCATACTGAACTTGCCCAAGTCATCTTTTAAGGCCTACTTGGTTGACTCGAATGGAAGGGTGTGGGCCTTAGTTGCAGGGCTTCTTTGTGGCTTTGGGAATGGCCTTCAGTTCATGGGAGGTCAGGCTGCTGGTTATGCTGCAGCTGATGCTGTTCAGGTGCGTCACATTTTGATCACACCCCCTTAATTTGTGTGATATGTGAGCTTCACATAGTCTTAATATAGTTCAGAGTAAAATTACATCAAATTGACTTGTAATTTTTTTTTTTTTGGGATTTCAGGCACTTCCTTTGGTGAGCACATTTTGGGCCGTACTGTTGTTTGGAGAGTACAGAAAATCTTCGAAGAAAACGTACATTTTACTAGTTAGCATGTTGTTAATGTTCGTGGTAGCCGTTGGTGTCCTCATGGGATCATCAGGACACAGGAAATGATGTAGTAGTTTAGTTGTGAAGTGTGAAGTAAAGATGTAAATAGGCATTTAATGACTAGCTTTCTATGTAAAAGCATGTAGTTGTTTTATGCAGTCTCTCAAATGTTATGTTATGGCACCTAGAATCTTGAAGTAGCCAATTTTAGTGTGTATGTATGAATCTTATGTTTTCGGTCTTTGAAATTTGAGACCAATCCAATCCATATTGAATTTCAGTCAAATTCAATCCAACCCATCTAAAATCGGTCTTACGATTTTGGATCCAATCCAATCCGAATTTTAGAGATATTTTTTTTTGTACAACAATTCCTGCTCAATATATTTGTAGCATTAATCTGTAGCACTATGTAATAAGGGCTTGTTTACTTCAGCTTAAAATCCGTTCAGTTCAGTTCAGCTCTTCTCTTATTTTGCTATTCATTAATCCTTCACAAAAAACTTTCAGTTCAGCTATTTTCAGCTGAAGTAAACAGGCCCTAATTCACTAAATCAGATACTACACACACTTTGAAAAAAAATGATAGAGAATTTTAGAATTTTGCTAACTTTTGGTCTTTTGGGCATAACTACTTAACAAGTAGTAGGCTTGAGACCATTAAGGACTTAAGGATTTATTACTATTCGGTCTAAAGTTCGATGCACGGTCCACCGAAGGGTCCAGTCCGAATCCAAACCGAAAACCAAAAAAAAATAAAGGATTTACAATCGAAACCGCACCAAATTACAAAAAAATCCGATCCAAATATCCAAAATGGTTTGGTTTGATTCGGTGTTCGATTTTAATCCGAATTACTTTCACCCCTAGGAATATCATATCTATAAATGAGAACAACATAAATTATTTAGTTATTTTACTAATTTTAATGAAATAAAATTGATATATTTGATGATTATAGTAGATATTGATTTTTTTTGTTTTTTGTTGTTGGTACAAATATTATGCTATAATTATGAAGTTATACAATTTATTTGTTATAACTTTACTATTAGTTTAGTATTGAACTTGTAAATCGTTCATCGAACTGATATTAGAGTAAGGGGTTTGCCTAATCTATCACAGAAATTTGGTTGTCAAACATATCAAATGATAATCTTGTAAATATTGGCATGTAATTGGGTGATATATTTATTGAGTATATACAGAAATTTACTAAAAAGCCTCTTGATATATTAGCTTAACCATATCATTGCGATAGATTAGGAATTCCCGTTAGAGTAACTCTTCCTCTATCTTGTTGACCCCATTTAATTTTCCCATACTCAATTATGAAGTAGGTAAATAATTTACCATTAATTAATGGTGTAGCCGGCGGCCGGCCACATATAAAAATTTATCATCTTCCTCGTGCAGCATGCATTGATCAAAGTATACAATTAAAAATTATAGATTAGATATACCGAATATGATGATGGCAACATTTTATTTATTAAATATATAGTTTATGTTAAGAAACCTCTATAAATTCAAGCAACATATTCCATAAGACCATAACAACAAATTAAAATTAAAAAAAAAAAAAAGAAAACCAAAATCAACAAATAATCACACAATTAACAAGATCGAATGGCTAACAACAAGCAGCTCAAATCAGTGTTCTATATCTTCCTGGCAGCAGGTGCTAGTTTTAATTTCCATTTCTCTTTAAAATTCTAATAATTAAGTCTCATGCATGATATATATATATATATACTTGTTAGTTAGTTAAGGTAAATAACTATAAAATATTCATAGTACTAATTATATCGTCTTTGTTTTGGAATGACAGTAATGCTGCAAACCCTTTCAGTTTGGGCGGATCAGTGTGATGTCCATTGTAATGTTGCTGATCCTCCACTATGCGAGTGTACACACTATCAATGTAATCTCATCAATCTTATGTGCGAACCATGTTTGGGACAGCATCAGGTATGCAAAGCGGCTACTACAGAATGTTGTGCACCACTTATATGTCAATCCGTTGACGGAAAATACCAGTGCGAACTCCCTTGTGAGGATCACGCAGGACATCATTGTGACGTTATTGAACATCCATGTTGTCCAGGACTTACATGTAACAGCTCTAGTGTTTGCGAATAATAAGCGCGCCTTATTGCTCCATCCTCTGAAGCTGCGAATAATAGTTCATTAGAAAAACCCCCTATCTTCGTATGTGACTGTGTTGTTGTATCATGCGTGCTTGGTTTGATGGCAACTGCTAGACTCCGCTCTACGCCTAACTCAGTAACTCTATCAAATTAAACAGTATAACAACATGTTTGTAGTGTTGTTGTACTTGATTGTTTCAAAATAATTCCATTTTTTGGATTATCATATCGAACATTATTATATGCTAATTAATTAATATTATTTATGTATTTTTATTGGATTCTTAGCTTATTATTATTATTATTATTCGTCCTTTCTTGCTAATAGCTATAAAGTTACACCCATTTACCATATGTTGTTTTGGTTAATGTTTCTTACTTTCTTAATTAGCAACAAAGCATAAGATTTTTATTTATTGATGTTCCATTTTGAGAACATGGATAGACAACCTTAACTATTGCTAATCGAATGACTAAATCATGCAAATCAATCTTTTAATTGTGTCAAGTAGTTGTAGTAGCTATCACTAAATGTCTTATTGATTTATATTCTTCCTATTTTAATGTTCCTTCATAAAAACTTATTAGTAGTATCATGTTAGGGTTTGTTTACTTTTTTTTTTTTTTTTTTTAACTTAGCTTTTTTTTGCTGACTGCATGTGTCTTGTTCTCTTGGCCTAGAACCCTATGATTAGGGGTGTGTACCGGTCCAAAAGACTGGACCGATCCGGGACCTGCTGGACCAGAAGATCATAATCTCTAGTTTCCTTGGACTGGGGACTGGACCGGAAAAATTCAAGTCTAGATAGGACTAGACTTGATTTTTTCGGTCCAAACCAGTTTTGAACCGGTTGGATCTGAATTTGTAGTTTTATCAAATTTTTCATTAAAAAAAATATTTATTACTCACAAAAAAAATATTATTTCCCTCTTATATACTAAGTAGAACATAAAATATAATGATGTATAAAACACAAATAAATTTAGTATTTTAGCCAAAAAAACCTTTATATATATTAAACTTTTACATTAATTTACTAAAACTTCTAGTTTTTTCAAAGAAACCAGTCCAATCGGTTTGGACATGAATTTTCCGGTCTTGGACTGGATCAGACCGGGGGGCCCGAAATCACGAATTTCGTGGAACGAGAACCGAACCGGTATTGTCGGTCTAAATCCTGGTCCGAACCGGTCCAATTTCTGGTCTGGACCGGATCATGCACACCCCTAAACACCACAACGTTTAAACCATGGCTCGATGGAACACCAAATGATGACCAGCAATGCCTTACAATAGCTGTTGAAGGAGCATGGAAGACCCGGGGTAGTTCATTCAAGCCTGCAACGACATGGGTCATTTCAAACTCACAAAGCACCACCATATCAAACGGTTACACGAAAGTGATCAACCCCTCTTCAAGCCGAAGCACTAGATATGCTTCACAGGACACAAGCCACCATATTGGACATTTGGACTATGCATCCATGCCTTGATTCATACAGATTCAATCATTCAACCATACTGATTCAGTCCCTTCGTAACATTCACACAACACCCCATAATATCAAGCAAATCATTAATGATTTTTATAATATTTGTAGTTTATTTTCTTCGGTTAAATGTATTAAGGTAGGTAGAGTATTAGTTCGATCGTGCTGCTCACAATCTTGCAAAATTTATGTAATTGTTTGTTACCAATTAATTTGTCAAAAAAAAAAAAAAAAAAACAATTAAAAGACAAATCCTACTAAAGAGGAAATTGAAATTTTGTAGATTTATTGAACTTTACAACAAAAACATAAAGAAATTAAAGGGATGGAAAAGGGTCGAAAATAGCCAAATTTCCAAAGAAGTTTAACTATCTTCGGCCTAGAAGACCCTAATTTTTTATAAATTTGAGAGAGAGAGGCTTGAGTCTATCTATTCGCCTATCGGCTTGAGTCTTCGCCCCTTCTTAGGGACCGGTAACAACAAGAGGTAATATCTAACTAGGGAAAAAGGAGGTATATTATATGAAAGTTTGTCCTAATGGAAAAACTTGCTTATTTTTCAATCAACTCACCTATTTCAAATGTTTGTAAATTTTGTCCTAAAGGAATGTTTCAATGGAACCGTAGGGAGCATCTTCGAAACTTCAAATAAAGAGATATACTTGCAAGTTATATTGGCAACACAAGCTGAAATTGAATACGAGTAGAAACTAATATGTTAGCATAATTTAGTAGCTGAAATTAATAGGATCCTGAAACTTATACGTCGCCTAATTATATTAAATATTTAGTAAAACTTTATAGCTAAAATGTTATGTCGGGCCATGCCCATTTCTTGAGGAAAATAAAACATTTATTAGATTGAGCTAAGCCCACTATTTCGTATAGATATGAACTTTGTGGGTACATGTCAAAAAAAACGATGTATTAATAATTACCTACCTAATATTCCACAAAATTTAAAATATATAACTACATGATGATAATTTTTTTATATATATTAGCCACCTAACATTAACATTTTTCTTTGAAATAAGTATCAAATAGCTAGAATATGTCAACTCAAAACATGCACAAATGACATAATATATTTCCTATAATCTTTCCTAGATGATTAGAAGTTTACGGTGTCATTTATGAATGTTTATGCAGGTTTTTAGTTAACATATTATGGGTAATTTGTACCTATTTCAAAGAAAAATGTCACGAGTAAGTGGTTAAATCAAAATTGGTAATTATTATAAAAAAAATCTGGAAAATATTAATTTAAATTACAAAGAAAAAATTGTCAGATGAAACCTTTTAAAAACTTTTTTTTGCCAGAAGAAACCTTTTAAAATTTTTTTTGCCAAAAGAAACCTTAAACTAAATTTTTTTTGCCAGAAGAAACCTTGTAGCCTGAATCCGGTGTTGACTAAGGATTTCCGGCGTTGACCCACTTTTTCCTTTCTTGTTGCACTCTCAAATGGATATATGCACCCTCACATATATCCAACATCTGAATTTTTCAAAAAAAAAAAAAATCCAACTTACGAAATTCTCTCTCTCTTACTCTGCTTCAAAATTTTAAAGTTAGATTCTGCATTCAATTTGCTGTAGACCACAGTTATTAAGGTAAGGAAATTTAATTGTTTCCATCTAACTTTTGGAAATTTATTGATTGAATTGTTCATAAATCAAGAAAGCTCAATTTTTTTTTTCTCTGTAAAATGGAGGCGCGAAGAAGGCGAAGAAGTTCGAGCAAGGGAAAAGCAAAATCCAAGTCATCAACATTCAAGCAATGCAATTGGCGAATAATTGAGAAAAAGAAGTAAGTTTTCTGAATTTTGAGCAAACACAACAATGCCAATGGAAGAAAATGGGAAAAAAATGACAAAAACAAAGGAAGGAAAAATGGAGGGTTAAATTAAGGGTTTAATGATAGATAAAATGGAGGGAAAAGTAAGGAGGGACAATTTGGAGGGAAAATCAGAAAATGCAAAAGAGTGCAAATAAAAATAAAGAGTGGGTCAACGCCGAAAATCTTTAGTCAACACCGGATTCAGGCTACAAGGTTTCTTCTGGCAAAAAAATTTTAGTTTAAGGTTTCTTTTGGCAAAAAATTTTTTAAAAAGTTTTTTCTGACAAAAAAAAGTTTTTAAAAGGTTTCATCTGGCAATTTTTCCAATTACAAAAGAAATAATCATATGATTCTCAACTTCCATGAAATGAGAATTGAGAAACCTTTGTTTTCATTGCCAAAATTCCAAAACAAGTAGTAAGTTCTTTCAAAAATTATGTTTTTATCG
Source organism: Suaeda aralocaspica (assembly GCA_016808085.1). Taxonomy (NCBI): domain Eukaryota; kingdom Viridiplantae; phylum Streptophyta; class Magnoliopsida; order Caryophyllales; family Amaranthaceae; genus Suaeda; species Suaeda aralocaspica. The sequence goes on from PYUH01000852.1 coordinate 708,113, forward strand.
AATCAGATTTCCACCAAAGTTCCTTCAATACAAAATAATTCTTGGAAACATTCATAAATTTGAAGTCAATGCAAAACTCCCAGTTGAATTTTATATTGTTTTAGAGTAGTACGTGTATATATATACTCAACTTCAAATTCTTTTTTATCTTTCTCTCAAGTCTCAACTATCAATTGCTAGCTAACATAAAAATAAAACCTGAAATTAAACGCTACTTTAGTCAATTTTTTGACCGAATTACAATTTCATTCAGCTCTTTTCCAAAAATTCTAATTTTTTCAGATAGCTATATTAACTGAAATAGGTTGCCAAAGAGTTTCATGATGATGTCATTTTTTTTAGACTTCAGTTATGTCCCGTTCATCAGAAACTTTCTAACCTTAAAATTTTTTATCTAAACTTTTGTGGTCTGGTCTGATCTTAATTTTTCTGATTCGATTTGATCTTAAGTTCAGTTCAGTTCAGCTATTCTCTTATCTTGCTATTCATTAAACCTTTATAAAAAACTTTCAGTTCAGTTCAACTATTCTCAACTGAAGTAAACAGGCCCTTAATATTTTTTGATCTGATCTAAACTACTCTGCTTTGATATGATATTTGTATAAAGAAGTAGTAGTATGCTAAAAAAAAATTGAAGTGAACATGCCTTATCTTCAATCATCATTCCTTTTAAATTATTTGGTGCGTGTTAAATTATTTGCTACGTTTGTTTTTGCACTTTCCAATATAATACACAATTTTAAATGTTTATATCTATAAATACATGAAAAAATACAAAAATTACATATTCAAAATTTACTCATCGAGACAAATGAAACAAGAGCTTATGTGACTATATATGTTTTTTTTCCATTAGGATATAAAGTTAAAGGCAGTCAAAAGACGATAATGAATAGTGGCAAAAAAATGTAATGTAGCAAGTTTAATTTTTAAGACATAGTAATGTATTATCTTCAATAACTAATTACATTACTCCCTCTGTAGTTTTTTAATTGTTACATTTGTGTTTTTGACACTATTCACAAGGTAAGTTTGACTCACTTTGATGTTTTATGCATAATGAAAGTTACAGTCATATAAGATCTTGTTTGGTTCGTTTCGATGTAAACCTTCCAAATATTTAATTTTTATAAATTTTTGAAATACATAGATCGAGATATTAATTTTTTAAAGTTGTTTATTGGGGATATGAAAAAGTGAATGTAAGCAAGTAAAAAAAGACAGAAGTAGTATTAATTACTCCGATCCCGGCCCTCGGTCTTTTTTTTACTTAATGCATTAGGAGTTTTGACAATATTCACATCGTTACCTTGATTAACTTTATTATTTAATGCGTAAAGAAAAACATAGTCATATGAGATCTTATTTGATTCGTCCCTAAATATATTTTCCAAATAATATAAATTTTATAATAACTTATTGTATAAAACTCAAGATATCAATATTGTAAATTTGTAAGTTGGATTGTAGGAGATGTGAAAAGTCAAAAGGTAATATGAGATAAAATTTAAGAGTAGTTGCTTTCCTGCAAGCAAATAGTCAAGATTTCAGTATCCTAAAATATCAGAATTGTCAATAACTATCTTAATTCTCATGCAACCATTGTGGAAACTTTTGTTTGTACATAGGTACCTGTATAAGGTTAAATTCAACCACTAAATTATACGGAGTACTCCATATCTAGCTATTGCGCAAGAGTCAATAAGCATTATTATAGCAAAAAAGCATAAAAAGTCAACACTCAAGACATATGAGAAATAAATATAACACACATTTCACACTCATGGCAACAATTTGTGTGATGATGAGAAAGTTTTAATTCATATAGTTTGTTCTATATGTGGTAGGCCAATAATTTCAGTATAATAAAATTTGTTAAACACTAAAATATGACAACATTATTCTTAAAACACTTGAGGCAAAGAATAATTAGTTTGGATATATAACATAATATGTACACATATTGTCCTATATATTGAGCTATCTAATGAAAAAACAAAATAAAATAAATAAATAAATAAATAAATAAATACTAGCTTATTAAGAATGTATCAAGATGACGATATAAAACTTAAATAAATGTATAGGTTTGGGCAATAGAACCTCTATAAAATGACACACAAAATACAAATGGAGTATCCAAAATATAATAACAATCTTACTTGATTGCATAGCATAATAAAGTTTACATATTTTCAATAGATTCTCATACGTATCACAAACAATGGCAAAGGCTGCAAACTACAACCGTGTCAAATTAGCATCATATTTCTTCCTTGCTACAGGTTCGTTACTATTAACAAATAATGTGTGAATTTATTTTTTATTTTTTTTTTCAAATTTTTAGTAGAATATAATGCACCAATGCAAGCACGACCTTTATAGTTTGTATACTCTCACAAATTACATGTTGTATTCCACATTAATGAATCATACTTAAACTTCTATATATAAGAACAATTATTGTTTTAGAGATTTGAGGGTCATATACAATAATGCATCATAAATTTTAGACCTGACACAGTGGTACGTAGTACGTGCATTTGCTTTCTTTGAAATGTCTTTTAATATATACGTAGCAGTATATATATTCATTATTATGAGCTTACTAATGATATTTTTCATGTTTTTATTTCCATAAACAGTGATGTTACAACTCCTTTTCGTTAATGTAAATGGAGAATGTGTGGGTTCGATCAGATGAAGAATGTGACCCGGATAACGATCTATGTTGTGATGACCAACACCGTACCTAGTGTGTGATAAAGAACACCTTGTATGTGAGCACTCGATCTGATTGTGAGAACCATGTGGGACATAGTTGTAGTGCTGAATTTCCATGTTGCGGGGACTTAATTAGGACTTACATGTAATTCCAATAACAAGTGTGAATTATGTGCACTTCAACCTGGTGACAAATGTGAACCTGGTGTTGATGATTGTTGTGACCTTGAGTGTGTTGCTGTTGAACCGTACCAAATGTCTACGAGTGCGCCTAGCTAGCTTTATTAATTATGTAATTTAATTGAAAATATATAGTATGGCTACTTTGGGATGTATATGCCTAATAATTCCTCCATACTTCGATCAATTATTATTACATATATCCTTTAATTTATTTTCATTTTCAGTTGTGTGAAGTGTGAACATCGTATCTGTACTTGTACGTACAGTTATGGATAATTAAGGTTTGTCGTGGTCGATCTGGATCGATCGAGTTGCATCGTATTCGATCCAGTTAAGCTTGATATTTGCATAATTGAGCTACTGCTTGTTTTTATGCATAATATATGCATGCTTGGGTCAATCTAATTCCTATATTTCTTGGCAATTAAGCTAGACATTTGATATGCTTAGTTCATAAAACTTTTATTAAGAGCTCTTTACTTTCTTGTTAGCTTGCTTCTTTAAGAACTCAGCTTTGCGGAATATTATTTGGTATGGAAAAATAATATACAATCTCTCATTATTAATTGTGGTCTCATTGTTCTAGTAATATTCGTTTGATTTGTAAATATCCAATCGACGTGTAAGGATTCTCTAGTGTTAAACTCTATAGCGTTAACCCTCAAGAAAGATCAATGGCACGATTGATATTGTTTATGCACAAATTTAAAACTTTAAAATTAATTTATAACAATAAAGTCTTAGTCACAAATTAATTTAGGATTGGATAAACATGAATCAATATAAGGAGTCGTAATACTAAAATAAAAAATATATTAAAATTCTCACACTCAACTTAATTACGACTCCACAATTCTCCAGCACTAGAGGATCACAATCTGCTATCGATCTTTTACTTGAATGAAACCATAAGATTCATACGTACATACTAAAATTTGGCTGCTTCAAGATTCGAAGTGCCATAGCATAACGTTTGAGACATGCATAAAAGAACTACTCCCTCTGTCTTATTTTACTTTCTACATTTACTTTTTTTCACATATTCTATTTAAGATGCAACTTATAATATTAATATCTCGAGTTTGGTGTAATAAAATATTATAAAAATTATTTTCTGGAAAATGTACATTGACACCAATCAGATAAGATCTCATATGACTGTTTTTTGTTATGCATTACTTACAAAAGTGAATCAAAACTACAATGTTAGTAGTGCCAAAAACCCTAATAAAGCAACTAAAAATACGTACATGCTTAATGCTTTTACATAGAAAGCTGGTCATCAAATGCTTAATTACATCTTTCCTTCACAGTTCACACCTCACAAGTAAACTACATCATTTCCTGTGTGTGCTTATGATCTCATGAGTCATGAGGACACCAACTGCTACCACACGATGAACATTAACAACATGCTAACTAGTAATATGTGGATGTTACTTCCATGCTCAATTAAAAAATGAGCATTGAGGTCAAGAGAAATCAAATCGATTAAAATTTGCCATCTTTCAAAGTATTTTTTTTTTAAAATAATACCTTTTTAAATACATGCTAAATACATAAAATTATATTTATTATATTTTACAAGTAAAATTATAATATAGCCAAAGCCTACAAAAATACAAAAAAATAAAATTATAAAATTATAAAATTATATTTATTATATTTTACTTATTCTATAAAAATACAAAAATATTGTGTATTTAAAAAGTATACACAAGTAATAAATAATTTCAGAAATACATATAAATATTAAAACTATTTTAAATGTCTTTTTTGTCCCTTGACTTCAGTTGACTTAAATGCTCATTTTCTTAAATGTGCATTTAAGTATTTTCAAGTAATATGTACATTTTTTTTTTTTAAGATTTTCCATACTCTCCAAATAAAAGTACGGCCCAAAATGTGCTCGTGCCTGAAAATTCCATAAAAATATTTACACAAGTCAATTAGATGTAATTTTACTTTGTACTATAGTAAGAGTACTATGTGAAGCTCACATATCACACATGTAAATAACGGGGGGTGTGATCGAAATTATTGTATTTCATATAAACATACCTTAAGAGCTTGTTTGGATGCAAAAGGGGGAGGGGGAGGGAGAGGGAGAGAGGAGAAAGCAAAGAAAGGGGATGGGAAGTGAGGGAAAGGGTGATGAAGATTTTTCTTTTGTTTGGATGGAGAAGGGGATTTGAAGGAAAGGGAGGTGGAAGAAGGTGAAGTTGTAAAGGGTAGGACTTAGGATGGGAGACAACTCATGATAAAAAAATCAGCTTATTTTCCTTCCAAATCTTCTCAATTTTGGAAGGATTTGTTGTTTAAGAAAGATGGAAGACTAAATCCCTCCATTTATCTTCCTCCCAATTTCCTCTCCTTCCATGTTTCCTATCCAAATGAAGGAAATTGCATCCCTTCCTCTCCCTTACCTTCCTTTCCCTCCTTTTTTTGGTATCCAAACGAGCTGTAATGGATCTCTATTAGTGGTAGTATTGTAAATAGTAAGCAAATAGATGACTAAGCATAATTAGTTGGTTAGTTTGTTAAAAGTTTGTTAGAGAAAGTTACTATTTAAAAACACTTTGTAATAACAAACTCATTGTAACAGTGAGTTTACTTCTCTCACTAAATGAAAATTCTCTGTTTTTGCTTTCTCTCTCTACAAACTATCTTCTTCTTCATTTCAATTTTTCTATAATTCTATATGGTATCAGAGCCGAATCTTGTTCTAAGATTAGGTTTTTTAATGATTCTTGGATTTTGTTTGATAATCTGATCCAATTTTATCACAAATTAATTTTTCTTGCGAATTTGCGATAGTGTGATTTCGTTCACTGATTGAACAAATCTTGCAATATCTTGCAAATCATTTGTTGATTATGGCTTCTGGAGATGATTCTTCGAATCTGAATACTTCGATGAACACGAATTCATCAACTGAAGGTAACTTTGATCCTTATTTTATCGCAAATTCAGATTCTCCTACTGCTTCTTTGGTTACTACTTTGTTTAATGGGAGTAACTTTCTGCGGTGGAGTCGCGGTGTTCGTCGTGCTCTAGCGGCGAAGAATAAGGAAGGCTTCATTAATGGAGCTTTGAAGGAGCCTATGATTACTGATCCTCAGCATCAACGTTGGAAGCGTGCTGATTATATGGTGTTGCAGTGGATTATCAGCTCTATGTGTAATGAAATTGCTGATGATTTCTCATATATCGAGAGTTCAGTTGAGCTGTGGAATGAACTTCAAGAACGTTTTGGTCAATCCAATGGTCCATTGGTTTATCAGTTAAAGAAGGAACTAGATGCTCTGCGTCAAGCAAATATGACGATCTTGAGTTACTATGGGAAGGTAAAGAAGCTTTGGGATGAACTTAAGAGTGTTCATAGTCTTCCTGTTTGTTCTTGTGGTGCTTTACTTGCTTGTACTTGTCAATTTCTGAAGAAATTGGCTGATTTTGAGAATGAGGAGAAACTTATGCAGTTTTTGTTAGGTCTGAATCCTGCTTATGATCAGACAGTTACCAATATCTTGTCAATGGAACCTTTGCCAAATTTGAACAAAGCTTTTGCAATTACTCAGAAGATAGAAAAGCAGAAAGAAGTTGCATATTCAGAAGATACACAAGCTGAGAGTAGTGCATTAGCAGTTCAGAGGTTTTCAAGAAATGGAGGTTCTAAGCATGATTCAGTTTTTCAAGGGAGAAAGGATTGGAAGAAGGATAATTATGATAAGAAGTGTGATTACTGTAAGGCTAAAGGACATACTAAAGATCAATGTTTTAAGTTGATAGGTTATCCAGAGTGGTACAATGCAGTGAAAGCTAACAAATCTGGTGGAACTGTGAAATTGGCTGCCAATGTTGGTATTGAACATAATCTGGATACTCCTTTGGATGCTGTGAGTGGTGGTTCAGATCCTTCTTTTGATTCTGAGTTCTTGTCTTCAATTTGTCAAGAAGTTATGAAGGCAATGAAAGGCAAAGCAACTGCTTGTGATGGAGTGTTTGCTAATTTTGCAGGTACTTCATCTTCTTATTCCTTAGCTAATTTTCAAGGAAATATGAAAAATGTATGGATCATTGATACTGGTGCATCTGATCATATGGTATTTGATAGTGGTCTGTTACTTAATAAGAGGACTTTAGATACACCTATCAATGTAGGGTTACCTGATGGAAGTTGCAAATTTGTTGCAACTGCAGGAGAAGTAAAACTGAATGATCATTTTTTGTTGAAAAATGTTATGCTGGTAGAGGGATTTAAGCATAATTTGCTGTCTGTTGGACAGTTGATATCACAACATGGAGTAAAAGTTAGTTTTTTCACAAAATACTTATTGTTTTCAGGACCATGTTGATGGTAAGATCCTTGGTTTTGGAAGCAGAAAAGGAGGTTTGTACTTCTTTAAGGGTATGCCAAGTGATACAGGTATTACTGATAAGTGTGTGATGGTTAATAATGTAGTTTTACCCAATAAAACTGCTACAAGCATAGATAAGCAATATAGGAAAGCTGTTACTTTAGATATCTTTCATGCTTGTTTAGATCATTCTTCTTTATTAAAGATGCAGCATGTTAAAGATTGTGATTGTTCTGGTATGACTGAGTTCAATTGTCATGTATGCAATTGTTCCAAATTTCATAAGTTGCCATTTACTCCTAGTATTAATAAGGCTTCACAGTGTTTTGAATTAGTGCATATGGATTTATGGGGTCCATATAGGGTGCAAGCTTTGACAGGGGCAAGATATTTTTTAACTATGGTTGATGATTGTAGTAAAGTAACATGGACATTCTTGCTCCACAATAAATTGCAAGTTGCTAAGACAGTTACAAGTTTTCTAGACATGGTTGTTAATCAACATAGAATGCTCATAAAGACTATTAGATCTGATAATGGGACTGAAATATTAAAGTATGAATGTATGAGCTTGTTTGCTGCTAAAGGAATTATACATCAGAAAAGTGTGCCTAATGTTCCACAACAAAATGCAAGAGTTGAAAGAAAACATAGGCATTTACTAGAAATAGCAAGAGCATTAACGTTACATGCAAATTTGCCTAAGATATTTTGGGGAGAATGTGTATTATCTGCTACATATATCATTAATAGGGCTCCAACAAAGGTATTAGATTGGAAAACACCTTATGAAGTTCTCCTAGGCCAACCACCTAGTTATGATAACCTTAGAATAGTTGGTAGCTTATGCTATGCTTATGATTTTAGAAGAAGAGATAAGTTTGATAGTAAAGCAAGAAGGCTTGTTTTCTTGGGTTATCCTGCTGGACAGAAAGCATACAAGTTGTTTGATTTAGACAACAAAACAATATTTGTGTCAAGAGATGTGTTGTTCTATGAGACTATATTTCCTTATCAGTTAGAGAATAATTCTGGCCAAATCGGTAACTCACAAAAGGATAACATTGTGAGTTTTAGTGAAGAACAACTCCAGCCTACTGATCCTATGTTAGTTCCACAGTCTGATTTTGTTCCTCTTTCTTCACATTCTTCACAACATTTATCACAATCTTCTGATAATGCTCAAACATCTGCTATTCCTTCATCTTTTTTACATACTGATGATTTGAATCATCTTGATAATCAACCTATGTCAGTTTCAACACATGTTTCTCCTGTTATTCTTAGAAAATCTCACAGAAATGTTCACTTGCCTGCCAAATTTCAAGATTTTGTAGTCCCATATCAACCACATAATTCTGTTACTGATGAGTCTTATTTTAAATCTCAATCTTTTGCTGTTAATTCTTCACTAATAGTAGAGCCTAAGAATTATAATGAGGCAAAACAATCACAAGGCTGGATTGATGCAATGAGCAAAGAACTTCAGGCTTTGGAAGCTAATGATACTTGGGAATTAACTCAGTTACCGAAAGGTAAAAGAGCCATTGGCAGTAAATGGGTTTACAAGACTAAACTACATCCTGATGGCAGTGTAGAAAGGTTGAAAGCAAGGTTAGTTGCTATTGGGTATCAACAAAAGGAAGGAGAAGATTCTTCACAAACTTTTTCCCCTATAGCTAAATTGGCTACAGTCAGAATCATAATTGCCTTGGCCACAATGCACCAATGGCCTTTATGTCAACTTGATGTGAATAATGCTTTCTTGCATGGTTATTTGGATGAAGAGGTTTATATGAAGCCACCTGCTGGCTATGCAAAGGCAAAGGAAGGAGAGGTGTGTAGGTTAAAGAGATCTCTTTATGGGTTAAGACAAGCTTCTAGACAATGGAACAAAGAATTGACAAAGTTTTTGAAATCACTGGGGTTTGTGCAATCTAAGCAAGATTATTCCTTGTTTACCAGATATAAGGATGCAGAGTTTGTCATTTTATTGGTGTATGTGGATGATATTCTGGTCACAGGAACTTCAGAAACACAAATTCAAGTGGTAAAACAACACTTGGATGCTGCATTTACCATCAAGGATTTAGGGACTTTGAGTTATTTCTTTGGTGTAGAAGTGAAAAGAACCAATGATGGAGTTTATTTGTCATAGCAAAAATATATCAAAGATATATTGACGGATGCTAATATGGAGGAATGTGTATCAGTAGGTGTTCCTTTGTCTACAGGTTTAAAATTATCTACTGAAGTTGGTGATTTGTTGAGTGAACCTGACATATATAGGAGGTTGGTTGGTAGATTACTGTATCTGGGCATAACAAGACCCGGCAATTCTTATTGTGTTCAACATTTAAGCCAATTTATGCTTATGCATGCTCCCAGAGTACCTCACTTGAGAGCTGTTTTACATGTTCTTAAGTATCTTAAAGGGACAATGCATTACAATTTGTTCTATGCTGCTGATTCTGATCTAGTTGTTGAAGCTTATAGTGATTCAGTTTGGAAACTAAACCAAAAAATGAAGTTGACTTTTCAGTGGATAGGGATCTAATGGTTGACTTTCACATTATTGCTCCAGTGTTGCAATAATGACCATATACTACGCAGTACGTACGTACAAATTAATATATATCTAATATGTCTCCCTACATACGATGTTTATATATTGATACAGTCGTTCAGAAAGCAGCTTAATCCAAACGTATTATAGGACTTGAACTTTTCAAACTTTAAAAAAAAAAAATTGTCAACCAAATTTATCCAACCAGAACTCCTGTTTATAACACGTTCATTAAATTTTTCTTCTTCAATTTGCATTAAGCATTCCTTCACGTTTTAATGGGTGGTAATGAATTTTGATGAAGTATAACATAAGCTTGTGGTGATAATTTTACAACTGTATGAGCACAAAAATGAAAATTATTTGATTTTATTATTGGTAGACACAGGGATTTGAATCCGCACCAGATCTGCTATACATTACACAATATACGGAGCAGTATAGTATACGTACTATAGTACGTTAATAGGAAACAAACACACACTCCAAAAGATATATATATATATATATATATATATATATGGCCGATCGATTGTCACACTACTCACACAACAAAGAAACACGAGATAGAGTGGACGATATATATATATATATATATATGATCTTACATAGACATATTTCTGTAAGATTTATGCAACGAAATTACTCCACAGTCCACAACGTAATAGTTATTAGGCGCACTCGTAGAGATCAGAGCCGATACCAACGCAAGTAAGGTTTCCGCAACAAGCAACACTCCCAGGCACGCATGATTTCCCAGCCACACATTGGCAATTGCCAGATACACATGTAAGTTCATGGCAGCATGGGCGGTTAGAGCCGCAAGAATGTCCTACGTGGTCCTCGCAATCAGCGTTCTCACACTCCCACTCATCAGTTGTAACTTGTAGACATTCATACTCGGAGTTACAACATTGATCGTTCGCAGGATCAGGGCATGTAGCGTGATCCTCAATACACTGTCCATGACTTGAGCCAACAAAAAGGAGGAGTTGCACCATCACTTTAAAAAACAAAATAACCAAAAAAAAAAAACAAATCAAATTAAATTAGTTGATGATTGTACAAATTTCAAATTTTCATAAGTATTCTTCACTTTTGATAATAATCAACTATATATGGAGTAGAATCGATCCCTTTGTGAATTCAAGCTCATTAATAATTCTTCTTTTAATTTTACTTGCATCATCTATCTAAGGTATTACATACATACACGTCTCTATGAATTATTTCCACTATTAGTATACTCAGTATATGTTAATATAAAAGATAAACACTATGAAAAGTTGATATTTGGAGAATTGCAAAAAGGATGTAAGGAAAATATAAAAGGAAACGTATTTTATCTGCTCCAAAATAGTTGTAATTTTTTCTAGCAAGTTTAATGCACAAACTAAAAACCGGCATCTTTATTATTTAATTAAGTTATGGTAGGAATTATCGGAACAAATGAACCAACTCAACCAACACACTCAACCGTGCATTATGTTAGTTTAATGATTCAAACATAAGTTATTGTTTAGTTAATGGCACACTTAGGCCTCACTTAGGCCTGGGTTTTTTAGTCTTATTTTACTTATTTTTAGCAAAAAAAAGTTCAATTCGGCAAAAAAAAAGTTTTGTTTAGCAAAAATAAGTTCAGTTTAGCAAAAGTCTTCAATCCTTAATAAATTGTTAATGATTTCAGCAAAAATAAGATAAGTAAAGATAAGTTCAGTTCAGCAACAATAAGTTCACATAAGAAAAAATGAGTTGACGAGAACAGGGTGTTGGTTGTTAAGTATTAATTAAGAGTAAGGTATGAATGCTAATAAGCTGAAATGTTAGGGGTGGAAATCAAATTAAAACAATTATCCAACGACATTAATTAACCTGTTGCTAGGAACAAAAACGAAGCTAATTTGACTTGTTTTGCTGCCATTGTTTCTGAGCTGATCGAGAATAATGTTTCAATCAATCAAAATGATATTGTATGAATTTGTGTAAATATGGGAAAAATTATTATTGCAATGTTTGATTTGGATACTCACTTAGGGATTTTTGGTGTCTATTTATAGAGGTTTGGTTCTTAAATCCATGAATACAAAATCAATATATTACAATTTTCGTTCCTTTTGACCCATTCTTGAATTCCTAATGTATATACATATATCTCTATTGTCACCATGTGTGTAAGAATGTTGTTATAAGCCAATATATATATATACTCCTTCCGTTGTTATTTACTTGCTACATAGTAAGATGATACGGTAATATAGAAACATCAAAATCATCATGGGATCGGACCACGTGATTAGAAGAGTTAACTAGGTGATTTAAGATGATTAAACGGGGTAAATGTGATTAAATCATGTAATATCAACAAAATGAAGGATAAAGTAGTAAATAAACCATAGGACCCACACTCCAAAAGAGCTATATAGCAAGCAATAAGAAACTCTCATTTTGGATATATGTAGCAAGTAAAAAAAACGGAGGGAGTATGTTTAATTTGTGCGTTTGTGGCAAAAAATTAAAGAAAAAGATTAAATGATCTATCACGGATTGAATTCCATTAAATTATAGTAGAAAAGTTGAATGCCGGCCATTTTTGTTGTTGTTGTTGTTGTTTTTATGGAGCCACAATGGTGGGATTGAGTATATATTAATCAGAAAATGAGAAGAAAACTCTAAACGATTGAACTATATCTTAATTTCAATAATTTTTACTATATATCCAGTGCAATCTTAATAGTTCCATTCACATATCAATGAGTTATTTTATAAAATATTTACCGAAGTTGTTACGAATCATTGAAGAAAAAAAAAAGTTTATCATTAGAGCCTTAGAGGCAATTTTTCCTTTATTTGTAAGTACGGATCATTTTTATGTTTATATAAGTGGTTAATTTACATATTTTCGGTAGTTTTAATGTGATATACCCGAACGTTGTTTAAACTTTGGCCTTGCTCATTTGCCAAAGTATCCTATTACAAATCAAAACTTCTATAAAAATAATAAAACCATGCAAATGAACTTTAACACTATGAATTATGGATCCGTAACAATAAGGGGCTAGAGGATCAATTCAATTCACATGAATGATATCTACAACTTTAATTTTTTTTTTTTCTCAAACAAAAAAAAATTACAAAGGCCCGCATGTAAAAGAATCAATGTCACGTTCACATAAAGCTCTGACGAACTGAGCTATCCCAATATCATTTTTACCGGTAAAAGGTAAGTCAACCATATGAGAACTACTGCCAATCAAATTGAAGCAAAGCATGTCGTAAGGTATACAATAACACACATATATCTCACTTATGAGTCATGGAAACACTATAAATTTTATAGAGAATTATCAATAATGTCTAGATTACAATGATCATGAATTTTTAATTAACTATTTAGCACTAAACATGCAGACACATGACAACATTCTTAGACACCTGAAGGAAAGAATAATAATACTTGATAATTTTGAACAAAGCTACAAATGGACATATATGTTAATTATAGAAATAAACAACGTAACGAACTAAGTGTTCATATATTAAACAAATGAACTGAGGCTAACATGTTGAATATTAAATTCATACATTTGAGCAATGAAAACTCTATAAATTATTGGCAACCAGAAAAACCTAATGGAATATCCAACTCCAAGTTTATCAATAAAGTACTCGTATTTGGCTATTTACTTTCTTAAAACAAACACAAAAGATCAAATTAGCTCACAAACAATGGCGAAGGCATCAAAGCAACTCAAATTAGCATCGTATTTCTTCTTTGCAGCAGGTTGAGTAATAATGTTTATTTGTTTTTCTTCAATTTTTATTCGTTCATTCATGCATAGGATGTTATTGTTCTTAGTGGCGAAGCCACGTTGGTGCACAGTGGTGCACGGGACCAACTATAGTTAGAAAATTATACTACATATATTTTATCTTTTATAAAAGAAACATATGAGAATTGATGGAGTAGTGGTAGATGTTGGAAGATAAAAGCACTTCAACTTGGGTAAAGGGCTTAGGATCAATTCCCCATAGAAACATTGATGTGTGTTTTATTTTTTTATTTCTCTTTTCTTTTTCTTTTTTTCTTAATTTTTAAAAACCTCAACCTTTTGTGTAGTTGATTTAGTAGTGTTCACAACTACTTTGTATACATTATGATTTTACTGAGTAAAATTTATTGCCTTCTTTTTATGCTTTTTTTTTTATTCAAAACTATTCACCCACTTTATACTTAATTAATAACATTTCACCCCATAATATACATGATTAAATTAAAGTTTTTTTTTTCTAGTTTTTTTTAAGGTTCATCTTTGATGGATTGGTCCAACCACATCGCACAAGGCCCCAACATACATAAAACCCAAGTTTAGTTTTTCTTTAATATTATTGCCTATAAAATATAATAACATCTAAGGGCCTAATTTGTTTTTTTTTTAAGAACAGAGCCCCTAACATTTTTGCCACGGCACTCCAACCTAGTTGGTTCAGTCCTTCAGCATAAGCTTAGGTTGTATTTTGTGCTTGTGATCAATAAACTTTTCTTACTTCAATTCTAAAAAAAAAAAATATATATAGGAAATAGTTGTTGTATTATTAATTTGCTCATTTAAATTTAATAATTTCAAATTTTTTTAAGTACTATTTGATTGTATTATAGATTTTTGTATCCTATTTGTTTTTGTAATATAATTTTTAATTTTTAAAATCAATTATCAATGCAATTATACTCGAAAAAAAATTGTACCGATTAAGAATTGATAGTGACCTACCATATCGGAAATGCTGGCTCCGCCACTGAATTGTTCTTAATTTGTTTTCTGGCCATATTTAATTTATATGATATGCAATGTACAGTGATGCTGCAACTCCTTATAGTGAATGTAAGCGGACAGTCATGTCTCGGTGAGCATGCACCCTGTGATCCCAACAACGATCTGTGTTGCGACAACCAACACCTTGAATGTGTAAGCGTAAATGGTAACTGGCAGTGCGAGCATGCTGAATGTGAAAACCATGTAGGACATTCTTGTAGCCCTGAATTTCCATGTTGCGATGAGCTTACATGTAACTCGAGTAACGAGTGTGAATGTAAGCTCAAGAAGGGGCAAACATGTGAACCTGGAGTTAGTGATTGCTGTAACCTTGAGTGTGCTGCGGTCGCCCCAAATACCTATGAGTGTGCCTAAGAAACTGTAAGAGTATGAATTGAATAAGTATGACTTTGCTAAGGATAGATNATATATATATATATATATATATATATATATATATGTGTGTGTATGTTACTTCAATCCCTATTTTCTTTATTTCCATGTTGTGTGCTGTGACCATATATGTACTTTTATATCATCCATATGTCAATGGATTGATTTGGTTTTATTTCATTTACTATTAATCAAGTTAAGTTTGATACTATGCAAAGAGTGTTTTATGCATATGTAATATGTTTAATTTAATAATAACCTTTCTTTTTGTTTACCTAGTAATATTTGCTGCTTTAATAGAGAGTAAATATCGATTTGGGTAGCTAATTAGATAGTTTCAATGATATCAATGATGAGCATAGTTTGGAGTAGAGGCAAAAATCATTGTGTTAGAGGATCATCTCAACCAAAAGCTTAAGTTGATGGTTGAGGTCCAGGAACAGTATATATACTCTATCACGCCCCCTCACACGAGAGCCCGTTGGGCTTGAAATGTGGATGCAACATGGGTCCTCCCATACCCTACGCTTAATAATTCCACTTAGAAATGAGGGGTGGATGAGATTCGAACCTGTGACCTTTGTGTCACGCTGGCTTTGATATCATGTTAGAGGATCATCTTAATTCTCAACCAAAAGCTTAAGTTGATGGTTGAGGTTTAGGAATAATTTATATCCTCTATCACATTGGTCAAGTCTTGTCTAATGTAATTTTTCTTATATTGTGCTACAATCGGGTTAGAAACCTAAAATATCATGATCGCAAGTCGCAAGAAATAGGGTGGGGCAAAAAAATTGCCAAAAACATTCAGTTTACACGAGTAAAGCGTACATAATTTAAGCACGTTATATGAGAATTGCTTTTTAAGCACTTCTAAAAGCAAACAAAATTAATTAAAAAAAAAAATGTCCTTCAACAATTTGTTAACTTCGACAGTTTCATCTTCTTTCTTTTTCATGCCAAACAAAAAATCCCCAAATCAAGATGCCAAATCCAAAACCCCGACTTGAAATGACATCCTTCATGACAAAATTTATTAAAATTGAAATTAGTGGTTACTTTTAAGGTTAGTTTCCTGTGTTATAGGGTTGCAAACTTGCAATTAGGGATTTAGTTGTGGTTGCACTATATGTTTTTGTTGTTATTGCTCCTGGTGGAGCTTTTTTGGACAGTTTTTAAAGCTATACATTCGTTGCTTAAAACTCTTAATACATAGAGCTATTTTGAAATAATTGATCAAATAAATAAAAAAGATAGTTTTTATGTCAAAATTGATAATTTATCACTGTTGTCGGTTTCAGACCCAAAATCTGTTATTGTCCCTCTTATAGCCTTTTCGGAACAAGGGAAAAATGATATTTCCCAAAAATCTTCTAAACACTTGTTATTACCCTCTTAAGGCCTTTTCACCCCGAATGGCCTACGCTTGTATTTTCATCGTAATGTTACCTCGGAAATTTTTTGGCAACTTTTTTTCCGAGAAAATAGTGAATGATAACCTTTGATTCAGACCTCTAGAAAGGCCTCCCCAGGCTTCGTTTAGTTTACGCATTATTTTTTTACCACATTTTGTGATCCATCACAGAAATCTCCATAATAAGTTTTGGACTCTAAATACTTGTTATTATCCCTCTTATAGCCTATTCGGAACAAGGAAAAATGGCCTTTCCCTAGAACCATTTAAACACTTGTTATTATCCCGATTATGTCCTTTTACCCCAAATTTCCTAGACTGGATTTATATTTTAACCATATAAGCTTTGTGGAAATTTTTTGGCAACTAGTTGAACACCTCTAGAATATTTACCGCATGAATATTAAAAACATCTAATTTAAAATTAAACTGAGCTAAAACGGAAAAGAACCCCTTTAAAAACCAATTGAATTGATGTCAAACCTTGCAAGCAAGAGAGACCTGATACCTATCCATAAGCAATCAAAAAGTTCAATTTCACAATTATGGTCTACGATGGGCCGAAAAACTACGAACAACTAATTACACAATCACAAATCAACATTCCAAGTACTCTCAGCACTCAGTTTCGGAATTTTTGCCTCCTCTGCGAGATTCACAGAAGCTGAAACCTGCAAGAACAACAAATGACATATGCTTTAGATAGCCATACATTATTTAGTTTTTTATAAAACACAATAAAAGAGTGATTCTGGAGTGTAATTGAAATAGACCGAAGCAAAAGATAATTCATAAATTGTATCAATTGTGTTACAAAAGAAGACAGACCTTAACAAAAATTGTTGCATAAGGTGAAAGCAGATTAATATTAGTTACATAAACAAGACGAATGAAGGCATCAAGAGAACAACAGCAAGTCAGCAAAGCGCAAAATATTTTGGAAACATAGAAGGCTTATTATGCAATACCCATGATCGTGTTTCCATTCCCTCAAACTTTGTACCTATGTTTACGCTAAAAGCAAGAAAGATGTAAGATAAACGATACCAATTGGCAACTAAGTAATACAAAAGGAATGATAGGCTTATCGATAGGACATGAGTATACTAATAGCAGTCCTATCATGGAGCAATGTTAAACCTCAGTTAGCACTCTCGTTTGCCTCTTGCATATATCTCAGAGGGCGGGATAAACATGGTAACCTTGCCGAAATATCACTCTGAGATTTCTACAAAAGTAATGTTTCAATGTAGGTCAAGTTTTCCATATTTAATTTGCTGTGTAAACTGTATATGAAGCATGTATCAGCATGACAGCATCTTCGAAACATATCTTATGATCTTATCCCTCAAAATCATACTTCAATTTTTTTTCATATAATTTCGACGGAATCAACCTAATCTCATAAACAATCTAAGCTTCCCATTGACCAGGGAAAGAGAAATTAGCTCCACATCAACACAATGAACACACATTCTACACTACAACTACTAAACAAAAGCCGAAAAACAGGCGCAAAAGCAAAACCACAATTAATCTTAATCCAATTTCACCTTGATTAGTAGCAAACAAACATCAACCAAACACAAACCAATACATCAACATTTAGCTACCACATTACTAATTCAAATATAAAAAAAGTCAACAACGAAAAGGCAAAAGCGTTATACCTTGAAAGAACCTCCAAAAGGAGAAGCACGAGACCACTGAAGCCCCAAAATCTTAGTAGAACTCTGATAAGAAGCTTTGACAACATCACCACCATGAATCCGCTGCGAAACGGCGAAATCCCAAGAATTCTCAAAAACATTATAACATGGTTCAAATGTAGTTCCACCTCCACCAACTCCACTTCCTTGACTATAACTATACTTCACCTTACAATTCTTTGAATCAAACCTATAATTCGCCGAAACTTTATTGCACGAATTAATCAATAATATTCCGTCTAACCCTAAACTCTTCTCTTTCATTGAATGTGTGTACGTCATATTCAATTGCTTGTCTAAAACCCTAACTGAATTCATAAATTGAAACCTTAAATCCTGCATTTTCCAAAAAAAAAAAAAATACAAAGTTAGTAATTAATTAATTAATCTCAATTTTGAATATTTAAAAACTAATTCAATTTTGAAAGAATAAAAGATGAAATTTGAAGTTGTATTTACTTGTTTATGGACGAGGTAGTCGACGGTGAATGAACCGGGTTTTTCGAGAGAAAGAGAGAGGTTGTCGAAGGTGGGACCAGCGACAAAGGTGGATTCAGAAAGCGACGCTTTGAGTTTAAGCTCGCCAGCGTTGAAAGTGACGGTTGCGGCTGCGCCGCTACTGTCGGCGGCGCATTGGCCTTTTACCGACGCATTGAACATTTTGTTATTGGAAATAAGGGAGTGGATAAGAGGAAGGTAGAATAAGCGGGAGTTTTGGTGTATAGCGGTTGGAAATTGAAATAGAGTTTTTGGGTGAGGGGATTTTGGGTTTGGGTTTGGGTTTGGGTTTGGGTTTGATAGGTGGGTTATAGGGAATTTGGGCTTTATGACCCAAAAAGTTTGGAATTTGGGTTAGTATTGGATCACAG
>PYUH01000855.1:0-30615 GCA_016808085.1 Suaeda aralocaspica
AAGAAGTGGCACTTATCTCCTGCCCTTGACAGGAACCTTCCCAAGGCTGCTAAGCACCCAGTTAACTTTTGTACTTCTTTAACACATCGGGGAGAAGTCATATCCAACACGTCCTTGACCTTATCTGGATTGACTTCAATCCCCCTTTCATCGAAAAGTAACCCCAGGAACTTGCCCGAGGTGACACCAAAAACACACTTCTTAGGATTCAACCTCATCTTATACTTCCTCAAAGTTTCAAAAGTTTCCTTTAAATCGGCTACATGATCCTTGGCTTCCTTACTTTTGACAATCATATCATCAATGTATGCTTCCATATTCCTTCCTAATTGTTGCTTGAATACTTCATTAACTAGTCTCTAGAAGGTAGCTGGAGCATTCTTCAAACCAAAGGGCATTCTTGTATAACAGTACAGGCCTGTTTTCGTAACAAACGCTGTTTTTTCTTGATCTTCCTCCCATAGAGGAATTTGATGAAAGCCGGAACAGGCGTCCATAAAACTCAACAAGGCATGTCCTGCCGTAGAATCAACCAACCGATCGATCTTGGGAAAAGGAAAGCTATCCTTAGGGCACGCCTTGTTTAAGTCTGTGTAATCCACGCACATTCTCATTGTTCCATTAGGTTTTGGCACCAATACAACATTTGCCACCCAATCAGGATACTGGCATGGACGAATGAATCCTGCTTCCAATAGCTTTTTTACCTCTTCATCTGCAGCTTTGTTACGAACTTCTCCAAGATTTCTGTTCTTTTGCCTGACAGGCTTCAATTCAGGCTTAACATTGAGCTTGTGAACAGCCACTTTCGGATCAATCCCTGGCATTTCTTCAACTTCAAATGCAAAAACATCTTTGTATTGTCTAAGTAAAGCTCTTATCTCTGCCCCAACATGTTCGTCAGGTGCTTGTCCAATCTTGACTGTTCTATCAGGCTTCATCTCATACAACACAAAATCTTCGTGCTCACCTCCAGGTTGAGGTCTTGGGGCTTGATTCAAACTATGAACAGCCATAACTTGGTTCTTGGGAGCTTCTTCTACTTTCCTTTTCTTGCTTGGTTCGCCACTTTCACTTGACCATGCTTCCGCTTTTAATGTGGTAACATAACATTCTCTTGCCAACTGCTGATCTCCATGGATGGTTCCCACAGTTCCATTGTTACACTCATACTTCATGAGCATGAGATGAGTAACAATTACTGCCCTAACAGCATTCAAAGTTGGTCTTCCAAGGATCACATTATACGCTTGTAGCTCCTTCACCACAAGGAACTTGACGAACATGTTTCTAGCACAATCTTTATCTCCCATTCGAACCGACAAGGTGACAGTTCCCAAGGGATTGATAATTCCTCCTCCAAACCCAATGATGGGATGGTGGATGGGTTCTAACTTTGATGAATCATACTTCAACTTCCTCAAACAACTGTAACTGATTATATCTGATGAACTTCCGGTGTCAACAAGTATTCTCTTTACCTTCATGTTTGCCACTTTCATCTCTATTACTAGGGGGTCATCATGAGGTGTTCAGACGTTGCCCCGATCCCTGTCACTGATCAGTACTTCCGGAAATTTAATTTTAGCATCTTCCCCAGTTTCAGGTGACGATTCCCGAACTAGGCGTCGCACATATTCTTTACTTCCCTTCATAGTAGGACCTCCAGCAGCAAAGCCCCCAGAAATTACATAGACAACATCTTCTGTCTCATAGCCCTCCTTTGTCACCTCATTTTTAGATTCTGACTTCTGCTTGGCACTCTTGTCAGAGAACTTGATTAAATGTTGACTAATCTTCCCTTTAGCAGCAAGAGCTTCAAGGGTTCTCCGAAGATTGAAGCAATCATTGGTATGATGCCCCACATCCTTGTGAAAGTAGCAGTATTTACTTGAATCTCGATCTTCTTTTGCACTTCTCAATGGAGGTGGATCATCAATGTCAATTTTCCCTCGGATCTCCTTAAAGACTGCATGGAGATCCTTAGTGAATTCAACTCTTGGCGCATTATTCGCCTTTCTCTTCTTGTTTTGATCATTTGACTTGTTTGATGAGCCAGCCATCCAAGTAGCATGTCTCTTCTGATCTTTGTTTTTTGAGCCGTGATCATTCTTCTTGTCCTTGCGGGTGGAAGCGCATAGCTCCTGAGCATGGATAAAGCATTCAGCCTCCTCCAGAATCCCCTTCAAGGTTTTACAATTCCTTCTGACCACATCAAACTTAAAGGTTCCATCACGCAGCCCTCTGAAGAAGCTATCAAAGGCAACTCCTTCAGAGAGGTTAGGTATCTGCAATGATTCAAGATTGAACCTTTGGACGTAACTTCTTAATGATTCCTTCTCACCTTGCACAATCTTAGCTAAGTGCATACTCGTCTTCTTCTCACGTTTGTTAGCCATGAAATGATGTACAAAGGTTGTACTCAACTCATGGAAACTGTTGATGGATTGGTTAGGTAAACTATTAAACCACTTCTGAGCTATTCCCTTAAGTGTTGCTGGGAAATAGCGGCACCAAGTTGCGTCATCCAAACCTTGAAAATACATCAAGTGTTTGTATGTTGCCAAATGTTCTTCTGGATCAGTTGTTCCATCAAAAGCCTCTACATTAGGCATCTTAAACTTAACTGGGCGAGGAGCCATCATGATTGATGCAGCAAATGGGGTTGTCCAATTCATAGACATAGAACCCGCTTTATCCCCGATGATCCCCGTAGGACCATTAGGTACTTGCTTGGCCATATAAAGCTCCTCAGGTCTCACCTTGTTTTCCCAGTATTGGATCATTTGCTCTCTTCTAGCTTGATCTGCTTTCTCAGCTTTCTTCTTCTCAATCTTGTATCTCAGATTCTCTTCATCATCATGCTTATCTGATTCAAGAGTGAATGGATGTGAATCAGACATCTCTTTGGTTGCTGTTGAACCCGACGAGTCAGAGCGACTCTGTTCACACTGGACTCGTTTGGAGTTCAAATATTCTCTTGCATCTCTGCTAGATGCCCTCCTTTCATTGATAACTTCTCTAGCATCCTTACTCGAAGTTCTCTTAGCCTCAAGATACTCTCTAGCATCATGAGCTAATGACTTTTTGAATTCAATGAATTCTCTAGCATCGGATCTTGTCCTGCTTACTTCAGTTTGTCCTTTGGCCACCTCCCGTTTTGGCTTATACTTAGGAGTGACAGGATACTTTCTGACTGCACCCCAGTGAGCTTTCAATGGAGTTCTTTCCTTCTTGATTTTTTCAACTTTCTCTTGGAAAGTTAGTTTTCCTTCACCTTGATCTTCTTGACACGACTTCCCTTTAAGCTTTCTCTGGCGAGGATCACCCTCCTCATGAGTTCTCTTGGAGGAATGCTCCCGTAGAGCATCCGTAAAGGACTCTTNTATCCGTAAATGACTCTTTGAGACCTTCCAAGATATTCTTGATTTGACCCATAGTCACGAGTTGATCCCCTGTTGCTTTCCCCTTAGGAGAGCTAGTTCCTTGTCCGGTTTCATAGTTCCCGGATTGATCAAGGTACCGTGTCTCATCCTCGGTTGGATGTGAACCACCAGTCATCCTCAGGTGCCCTCCCCTCAGACGGCGCCAAATGATGTAGAATGAGTTCCTTGTAGGGTCTCTTCAACTGAATACGTGGAGAGGGAACTAGAGGACTACACGTCAGATGGAGAGGTGTTGGCTTGTTCACTTCCTGATGGCTCGGACCTCGATTCCTGCAAAACAAGGGAATAAAATCCTCGTAGGATTTTTTCCCCCTCCGATGCTTAAGTAAGTATTTGTATGAGGATTAAAGCAAATTAACAATAATTAGCAATTTGGTAATCTAGAGAGGGAAACTAGTGAGAGAAATTCTCTTAGTGTGATGAATGAAGATTTGATTGAATGTTTGAATGTTGAATGCCCCCAAAATGATGATTTTGAGGGGTATTTATAGCCTTAGGTTTGGAGGCCAACGAATTGGACGATGACACTTGTCATCGTCTAATTGGTTGATACTTGTAAAAGCTTCATGGGCTTTTATACTCAAGCCTCAAGGCTCAAATTCCTCCTTTTTCCCTACCTTGTAGCCTCGAATAGGATTGCGACACGTGGCAGAGGTTTCTCTTCTTTTAAGTATTTGTTGTGGACACGTGGCCCAANTGATTGACCTCTATAAGCTTATATTTTTCATGTACTCTAGTACCTTGTCCCGAATCAAACCATGCACACTTGAACAAGATTGTTTTATAGCTCCTCTTAGCCCCAACGTAAACCATTTCAATAATCTCTTGTAAAATCCCAAAGAAATAATTACCTTCAACCCCTTTCACACAAACGCAATAGTTGGCGGTTGATTTATTCTTGCCAAAATCGAACGTATGAAAATGGAACCCATTAACGTAGTATCTATGAAATTTTCGAATCCTAGTAGATGGGCCCAGTGCTAGAGAGTGAATGACATCGTCTTTAATACCCATTTCTAAAACCTGTATATGGAACTCAAAAATAAGTCATATAGGTATTTCAATTGAATTGAGAATTTACGATGTCATCATTAATAACGCTACATAACTCACATAATCTTTGAACCAACTTGTGAAGAAATCATCGTATTTCATCCAAACCTCTTCTGTGTTTATGCAACCATGTGTCCTCATCACGTGTTCTTCAAATATACTGTTAATCATTTCAATTTCATATTACCTAGTTACTTATATATTTCCCTATTCTAATAAACAAAACAAAAAAAAAAAAAAACAGAATAAAGAACATACCATTCATATTGCAAGTGAACTTCACAATTGCCAAGGACATATCGATGAGCGATCTCATAATCCTTGTCATCAATGTAGCATAACAAACCTTTGGATGTGTTGTACCCATCGTTACAAGAGAAAACCTCTGGCAAATTTAGTTGCTCAATATCATCCCCATCGTTTAACCCTAAATTTCCCACCTTTGTTTTCACATATCCTTCAAAATAGTGGGAGCAGAAGTTGGAAATCTCTTCTGTTAAGTATGCATTGCAAATGGAAGCATCAACATGTGCTTTGTTACCCACTTTTTTCTTTAGGTGGTATAGGAACCTAAGAGGGTAAGGTAAGTCATTAAAAAATGCATATTAAGTGTATTGTTAAGCAAATGAAATCATATTCAGATATTTTTACCTTTCAAAGGGGTACATCCACCTATATTGAACAGGCCCTCCAACTTTGGCCTCATATGGTAGGTGAACAGGAAGATGCTCCATGGAATTGAAGAAAGCCGGTGGAAACACTTTTTCCAATTTGCAAAGGATTTCCGCAATATTATCTTCCAATCGAATCATGTCCTTAATTTGCAAATAACTAGAGCAAATGTCTCTAAAAAATTGGCTTAGCTCGGTTAGACAACCCCAAATAGTAAGAGGCAGCAGATCTTTCAGTGCAATGGGAAGCAATCGTTGCATGAAAACATGACAATCGTGACTCTTCATGCCAAACAGCTTGTACTCTTTTGAATCAATACATCTACCTAAGTTTGATGCATATGAATCAGGTAGCTTTAGCTGTTGCAACCATTCACATAAAACCTTTCTTTTCTCTATAGACAACACGAATGGAGCATTTGGCATAAAGGAGTCATCATCTTGAACTTCTAACTTTTGGCGTTTACAAAACTTTGCCAAATCCTTCCTTGCTTTGAGGTTGTCTTTAGTTTTACCCTTGACATTCATCACAGTATGAAAGACATTATCAAACACATTTTTTTCAATGTGCATAACATCCAAATTATGACGGATCAGGAGCTTGCTCCAATATGGAAGTTGCTAAAAGATGCTTTGTTTCGTCCAATTGTGTTCCTTTCCATAACCATCAAGTTTTTTATTTGATTCAAACTCTCCTGTTTTAGGCAGATGTGAAACACGCGACCAAACATCATCTCCACTCAATCTTGGCGGAGGGTCAGAACTTTCAGTTTTGTTTTTTAGGAATGCGCTCTTGTTACGGCGAAAAGGATGACCTTTAGGTAAGAATTGACGATGACAGTCAAACCACGTCTGTTTTCCACCATTTTTTAGGGTGAAGGCCTTTGTGTTTTCCATACAATATGGACATGCTAGCTTACCTGCAGTACCCCAACCCGATAGCATTCCGTAAGCGGGAAAGTCACTAATAGTCCAAAGTAAAGCAGCTTTTAGTTGGAAGTTTTGCTTTAGGGACACATCATATGTTGGCATCCCTACCTCCCATAGAAGCTTCAGCTCCTCATAAAAAGGTTCCAAGAAAACGTCAAGGTTCCCCTTTGGACTCTTTGGGCCTGGAATAATCAAGCTTAGAAATACAAAAGGTTTCTTCATGCATAACCATGGTGGCAAGTTATAAGGAGTTAACATAACTGGCCAACAAGAATAAGGTTTTCCAGATTTTCCAAATGGTGAAAATCCATCCGTACAAAGACCAAGTCTAACATTTCGTGGCTCACTGGAAAATTCTTTAAAGTTATCATCGAAAGACTTCCAAGCTTCTCCATCAGAAGGGTGAGACATCGTATCTTTCTTTCTTGGATTCTCCGCATGCCATCTCATTTGTTTAGCCGTAGACTCTGTTGCGTAAAGCCTTTGTAACCTTGGACCAATAGGGAAATAATACAACACTTTTTTAGGGCTAAGTATTTCACTTACTGTTGTTGTCTTGTATCGATTTGCTTTACATACAAGACATTGTTTGAGATCCTTGTGATCCTTCCAAAACAACATGCACCCGTTAGGGCATGCATCTATCTTATGGTGTGGAAGTTCAAGTCCATCAAGTAATTTTCGAGTCCTATAAAAAGTGTCAGTCATATTGTTCACATCTGGACAAAGTCTTTTGATTAAAGATGAAACTCTATCAATGGCGTTGTGAGGAATGTTGTACTCAGATTGGATATTGATTATCTCTGCAGCAACAGATAATAAAGACTCATTGCAACCTGAATACAACGGCTTCTCTGCGGATTTTAACATATCAAAGAATTTCTTAGACTCAGGAAGAGGCTCCTCATCAACTGCATTTGATGCTTCTGAAGCATATGTAGGTCCAAATGCATCAAAAATCATGGTCGTAAAAGGGTTTGATGTCTCTCTTAAAGTGGTCCGACCATTTGCAGTTGCATTGTGGAGGTCATCTTCCCCATGAAAGGTCCATTTGTGGTAGTTTGGTCGAAATCCATTCCTATAAAGATGCAACTTTACTTCGTCCGGAAGACGGTAAGGAATATTTCGACATTTTACACAAGGACACTTTAAGAGCCCATCTACCATGACATTATCTTTTTGACAAGCTACATATATAAACTCATCGACTTTTTTAGCATATGTTGAACTAAGGAATTGTCCGTTTAGTCTTTCATACATCCACCCACGATCTAATGGTGTGTCCTCCATCCTATTGCTCCTAATAAAAAAAATTCTGTAAACCAATGGAATGGAGTAACAAAAAAGTGGTCAGTAGTTAGGGTTTTATAAGCAAAAAAAATAGCATGCTAGAGAATGTCACAGGTAAATAATGTGCCAATAACAAATTAAAGAAACTTGAATAGAGTTGAAAGCATTACTAAAATCTGCCTCTAGCTTTTTATATATTTTCGACCTAAGTCTAGGTAATAATAACTCCATAAATGGATTGCCAAAGCTACCAATGCTATACCAAGAAGCTATTGCTCGTGGAGTCAAGTAGAGATAGGGACATAAGGTGAGCTGAGAAGGGAACCACTAGCGTAGTAGACACCAGACATTATTCGACCAATAATGTATTTAGGTCACTCAAACCCGTTTTATTTGATATTCTTCGATATTAAGAACTCAAGTTAATTGCGCATACACAATAACATTTGCAAAAAAACGACATCAACTTCATACTAGTAGAAAGGGCTAGTTTTGCAGCTTGCCTAAAACAATATAGAACATATTATCATTCTAGTTCAAAGATAATGGTGTATGAGCATAAGGTGTAGATCATCAAAAACACAATCAAAACAATAGAATGATACAAGCCATGAAAACACGGAAAACTTCTTGATTAGTGACTCGCACATGTTACTACTAAAATTCTCTAAGTTTAATTCCCAAACTCTGAAACACAAATTAGAATAGAACAAACCTTGAGTCATTAGCAGAATTTGAGAGTCAGTGTTAATTGGATGCAAAACGATCAGGGCGATGGAGTACAAAACGCAAAGAAGACCTAAATTACCTCCAAAAACACTTGCAAACAACAACAAAAACTAAAACACCCCTGAAATTACTGATGTTAGAAAGTTACATGCAAATGAATTTCCACCAAAAATTTAATTAATTACCAAAAAACACCCCTAATCAAAACCCATAATTGAAAAAAGGGCAATCTTCAATTACCTTTTGAAATAAAAAATCCCCAAATATGGGGTGAAGAAAAGGAGGCTGCAGAACCACATTAAAACCAAATCAATTCAGCAAAATCATTTTAAAATGAGCTTAATCAAACCATTAAGCAACAAATTAAAAACCACTAAAACAGTGATTAATTGAAACTAGAGCAACCACTAAAACAGTGATTAACAACAACTAAAGCAGCAAAATGAGCTTAATCAAACCATTAAGCAGCAAATTAACAAACACGAAAAAACCCCAAATCAAAATAACTTCAAACTAAACTGAAATTTGATTACTTGAATACCAATTCATATTCGTGCTCTAAATTCAGTAAATTCGTTTTCCAATTAGGGTTCAAACCCAGAAATGTCAGTGAATTTAAAATAACACCAATTCATTTTCATATTCAAGTAAATTTCAGTGAATTTAAAATAACACCAATTCGTTTTGAATATGAATTAGTTTTATTTCATATTTCGTTTTACTGAAGTTAAAACTAATTCCTATTCAAAACTAATTGAACCCCCAATTCATATTCAAGTAATCAAATTTCATTGAATTTAAAATAACACCACGAAATTTCGTCAAACCCAGAAATTTGATCACTTCAGTAAATTCGTGCTCTAATTCAGTCTTAAGAAACCCTAAAATCCTAATTTATAACTGATAAAAGCAAAAATTCACAAAAAAAGGCAAAGATTACCACTGCAGGGGCGCCGTGTTAACATGCAACCAATCTCGAACCCATGGCGCCGTTGAAATCGGCCATAGAACTGCAGGGGTCGAAATCAAACCATGCGAACACAATTACATTCAGAGCAAACTGATTGATTTTGTTTTAATTGGTTTTAATCGAAAATCACAATTGTATTTTATGGAGTGAGATTTAGTTTGGTTTAATTCATAGTGAAGTGAGAGTGTGTGACAATGAACTGAAAGAGTGAAGTAGTGATTTTTTTAGATCAACATTGAAAGAGTTTTGCTTCTTCCCAAATTTACTTGCTGAGTCTAATAAGATAACGTGGGAACAGTAATAGCGACGGTTCCACTATTCCGTCCCTAATTATTAGCAGTGACATTACATCTTCCCATTATTAGAGACGGATTTTTTGATCCGTCTCAAGATTTAGAGACGGATTTTTTGATCCGTCGCTNATTTAGAGACGGATTTTTGATCCGTCTCAAGATTTAGAGACAGATTTTTGATCCGTCTCAAGATTTAGAGACGGATTTTTGATCCGTCTCTAATTCAGAGACGGAATAAAACTATCCGTCACTATATAATTTCAGTAACGGAATTTTATAATCCGTCTCCAAATTAAAGACGGATTAAATTCCGTAGCTAATACTCCGTTGCTATATGGCCGTTTTTTTGTAGTGTAATAGGAAGCGGTTTCCATTAGAGGATGGGAAGGGTCGCATATAGTCAATGCCCCAAACATCAAAAATTTCAACTTCTAATATACCTATTTGAGGCATTTCGTGCCTTTGTGAGATATTACCTGTTCGCTGGCATGAATCACAAGATATAATAAAGGCTCTAGCGTTCTGTAGGATAGTGGGCCAATAAAAACCCGATTCGAGGACCTTGAACATCGTCTTAGAAGGTCCAGCATGACCTCCATATGGTGATGAATGACAATGGTGAAGTACACCATAGACTTCCCATTCCTGAACACATTTTCTGTATAAACCATCTGCACACTCACGAAACAGGTTTGGATCATCCCAAAAATATCGCTTAACATCATGTAAAAACTTCTTTTTCTGCTGATAAGTCAAATCAGAAGGTAAGACACCTCCTACAACGTAATTAGCAAAATCAGCAAACCAAGGACAATTCACACAAACTGCAAACAGATGTTCATCAGGAAAAGAGTCATCAATGGGGGTGGAGATTTCCCTTCATCATACCGTATCCTCGATAAGTAGTCAGCTACCACATTCTCTGCTCCCTTCTTATCACGAATCTCGAGATCAAACTCTTGAAGCAATAAAATCCACCGAATAAGCCTTGGTTTGGCTTCCTTCTTCCCAAGTAGGTACTTAAGGGCTGCATGGTCAGTGTAAACAATAACTTTCGAACCTACAAGGTAAGCACGAAATTTATCTAATGCATAAACAATAGCAAGCAACTCTTTTTCCGTGGTGGCATAATTGACTTGAGCATCATCCAAGGTTTTACTAGCATAGTAAATAGCATGTAGGACCTTATCCCTCCTTTGACCTAAAACTACACCCACTGCAAAATTACTAGCATCACACATTATTTCGAAAGGTAAGTTCCAATCGGGAGGTTGTATAATAGGTGCCGAGATTAGATCATTTTTTATCATATTAAAGGACTCAAGACACTCGTCAGTGAATTTAAACTCAGCGTCTTTTAAAAGCAATTGAGTTAGTGGTTTCGCAATTTTAGAGAAATCCTTAATAAACCTGCGATAAAAACCAGCATGACCCAAAAAACTTCTTACCCCTTTAACGTTCACCGGAGGTGGAAATTGCTCAATTACCTGTATTTTTGCCTTATCCACCTCAATACCACGTTCGGAAACCAAATGTCCCAAAACTACTCCTTCATTGACCATGAAATGACATTTTTCCCAATTTAAAACCGGATTCACCTGTTCACATCTTTCGAGAACTTTAGTCAAGTTAGTCAAACATGAATCAAAATCAGAACCATAAACACTAAAATTATCCATGAAGACTTCCATAATAGACTCTATGAACTCAGAAAAAATGCTCATCATGCAACGTTGAAAAGTAGCTGGTGCATTACATAAACCAAAAGGCATTCTACGATATGCAAAAGTACCATAAGGACATGTAAAAGTAGTTTTCTCCCTATCATCAGGATGGATGGGGATCTGAAAGAAACCCGAATATCCATCAAGATAACAAAAATACTTATTCTTAGATAATCTTTCCAACATTTGATCAATTAAAGGAAGGGGGAAATGATCCTTTTTAGTTGCAACATTCAACTTTCGGTAGTCAATACACATTCTCCATCCTGTAACAACTCTAGTGGGTATCAATTCATTTTTATCATTACGAACGACAGTTGTTCCCCCTTTCTTAGGGACTACCTGTACGGGACTTACCCACTGGGAATCAGGCACCGAGTAAATAATACCTGCATCTAGAAATTTAAGAACTTCTTTTTTCACCACCTCCTGCATGTTAGGATTCAAACGACGTTGACCCTGTATACAAGGTTTCTGACCGTCCTCTAAATGAATTCTATGCATGCAAAAATTAGGACTAATACCAGTTAAATCATCAATAGTATAACCAATAGCCTTCTTATGAGACTTAAGCATAGACAAGAGTTTATTTAATTGACTATCAGTAAGAGAAACACTAACAATGACTGAGTACAACTCCTTATCATCTAGAAAAGCATATTTCAAATTAGAGGGGAGGGGTTTCATCTCGGGTTGGGTTACCTCTTTAACAGAACAAACCTCTTGTGGTAACTCAATAAATTTCCGGCTCTCCACCGGATTCAATTCCTCACCATTGAGATCCTGGACCAATTCATCGGCATCAATTATACCTTCACCTGCACCAACATCAAGACAAACAACGGCCTCCAGAAGATCCTTTGTAGTAGATCGAGGCATATCATCAATAACAATCTCATCAATGACGTCAATAACATAACATGACTGTTCCATCATATGACTCTTAAGAGCAGCATTAAGATTAAAGGTAACTTTATCATCCCCTACAGAAAGAGTTAAATTTTTGACATCAATAACAGCACTGCAGTGTGTAAGAATGGTCTACCAAGTATAATTGGGATATGGGCATCCTCATCCATATCTAACACAACAAAATCGACTGGAATAAAAAATTTCCCGACTCTCACCGGGACGTCCTCTAAAATACCTTTAGGGTATTTCACTGTCCTATATGCCATCTTCAAAGTGATGTTAGTAACCTTTAAGGCACCCATATCAAGTTTTTTACAAATAGATAAAGGCATGACACTAACACTGACCCCTAAATCACTTAAAGCTTTATTAATAAATAAAGGGCCAATGTTACAAGGAATAGAAAAACTTCCCGGGTCCTTTAGTTTCGGTGGTGACTTGTTTTGCAATATGGCACTACACTCCTCCGTAAGTGCTACGGTCTCCACCACATTCAACTCACGTTTCCTGCTCAAAATATCTTTCAAAAATTTGGTAAAAGTACGAATTTGAGTTATCAAATCAGTAAATGGAACAGTAACCTGTAAATTCTTCACAACATCTAAAAATTTACTAAAATGATTATCATTCTTACTCCGGGTTACCCTGTTCAGAAAGGGCAACCTAACCTGTGACCTCGGGATCGTATCAATCGATGTGTGATCTACCTTCTCCTTAGGTGCTTCAGTTTCCTTAGCTGGAACTGTCTCTAAATCTTCAATCACCACATCACTGGTCTTCTTAGCTCCACCTGCAACATCAGAATTAACATCATCAGTAGGCATTTTCGGACCCTCATAAGCAGTTCCACTCCTCAAAGTAATGGCATTGACATGGTCCCTCGGGGGATTTTGTGGTGCCTGTGATACTGGAGGTGTAGGTTGTGATGGAAGGTGGCCTGGTTGCCTTTGAGCAGTTGATTGTGCAATCTGAGCTATCTAAGTCTCCAGGTGCTTGTTGTGAGCCTGCATTGCCTCCATATTTTTCTGCGTCTGCAACATCATATTCTTCAGCTCTGAAATTTCAACACTAGGTTGAACTGGCAATGGTGGTGCTGATAGTGGTGGCCTGCTGAAACCTGGTGGGTGTGGTGGTACATATCTCTGCATCTGCTGTGGTGCCTGCTGATGTGATATAGCTTGCTGAGGATTCTGTATATTGCTGTTGTTCTTGTAGGAAAAGTATGGATGATCCTTCCATCCTGGATTATATGTATTAGAAAATGGATTGTTCTTGTAGGCTTGAAAGGCACACACTTGCTCTACTGAACTGGTACATGACTGGGAAATATGACCGAATGAACCACAAGAATCACAGAAAGGGTCAGTGCATCCCGAAAGTGCAGCTACAGGTGATGGTGGGGGAACTCTAGTACCAATCTTATCGAGCTTCTGACTTATGGCATTGATCTGTGCAGCTAAACTCTTATACTTATCGTCAACTACATGTTTTCCACCTTTCTTGGGATTCCCTCTAAGGTTACCAAACTGTGAATTATGAGTGGCAATTTCATCAATCAGTTCATATGCAGCATTGACCTCCTGGTTCATGAATCGACCATTAGCAGCAGAATCTAACAAAGCTCTACTCTCATTACCCAAGCCATTGTAGAATGATTGAACCAGAAACGATTTCTCAAGACCATGATGAGGACACATTCTCAATAACTCCTTGAACCGTTCCCAAGCATCATAAAGTGACTCATCTGTCTCCTGATTAAATTTAGTACTTTGGCTCCTCAATAAAGCAATTCTCTGTGGTGGATAGTACTTCCTCTGAAAAGCAAGAGCCAAATCCTCCCAACAAGTAATTGTAGCCATATTTAGATCATTCAACCAGGTTCTAGCCTTGTCTTTCAACGAAAACGGGAACATTCTCCTTCTAATGTAATCCTTGGAAACATTCATTTGCTTGATAGTATCATAGTATTTAATTAAATTCTGCAAATGTAAATTCGGGTCCTCCTTTAATGTCCCTGAAAATTGATTTCGTTCAACCATGTTCACAAGAGCCGGTTTCAGTTCAAAATTAGCAGCATCGGTATCGGGTATTTAATAACCTCCAGCCATAGACTCCGTACTAGGCAAGGAATAGTCTCTCAATGAACGGGCCGCAGGTGGCGGTGGTGGAGGTGGTTGTCCTCTACCCTGTCCTTCTCCTTCGGCAGCCATTTCGACCTCTAAATACCCTTCAAACAACGGGTTGAAGGTGAACTCGAAAAACTGATACAAATCAGAAACAGTCTCCTCCACAGATCGGGGAAGAACAATTCGTCGTCTACTACGTCTCCACCGCTTAAAAAATACTCGCTCGGGCTTAGGGAAAATGAAAGTGTCAGGCTCGTGGTCGGTTTGCATAAACCTATAGACCTGCACAATATGCAACTCCGAGCAAAGATGAGAAATTGCCTCAAAGAACCAAAAAGTTCTTTGAGACTAAGGAAAATAAAAAAAGAAAACAGTATAAACCCGACTAATAGAATTAAAAATTGCCTCCCTGGCAACGGCGCCAAAATTTGATGAGGCTGTCGCACACCTATCATAAATAAACCAAACAACTCTAACTAATGTAGCTAGGGAAGTAAGGATTGAATCCTCAGGGAAGCAATTGAACTCTATTAGTTCGAAAAAGCTTAAACTGTGAAAAGGGCCTTGGTTGAGAATTATTGATTAACTAATTGACTACTGATTGACTGCTAATTAACTAAGGGAAATGAGAGTGATTAAAACTAATATTTAAGGTCTAGGGTTATTCGGGTCACCAAGAATCAACTAATGGATTTACCAACAAAGAACGTTCAATCTCACAATTATGTCAAATTAGGGCTCACTAATTCTCTTGAACTTAGACTCCCTCAAAACTCATCTAGCAGCTCTCGCTCATGCCTAGACTAATTCCGCCTATTATTCAGTGGTCTAATTGTGGTATTTTTACCTCTCGGCATCAAAATCGACAATTACCAAAATTACAACTAAATCTGCGCACAATTCAATTGTAAACAAATAAGCCAATAATAGGAAATTGACTACTAATGGTGGAATTGAAACAATCTAAGTTAATTAGTCCATTAATTATTCAAGGTTTCCCTAACCCTAGAAAACTAACTACTCACTCATGATCATAAAAACTAAAGCAATTGTAGAAAACAAAACTAAAGACATGATCATAATTAAAGAAATAATCAACAATTATAAACTAGAAGTAAAACAAGAAATTAGGGCATAAAAGATTAAAGAAACTAAAACTAAAAACATAAATTAAAATTAAACATGAATTAAAGAGAATATAATTAAGATTGAATTAAAACCTGAATTTGTATTGAATTGAATGATTGAATGAATTCACAATAATCACCTCTTTTTTGAGAGAAAAACTAAAATAGAACTAGGGTTCTAAAGTAATAAAAGTGCATAAATACAATC
Organism: Suaeda aralocaspica; assembly: GCA_016808085.1. Classification (NCBI taxonomy): domain Eukaryota; kingdom Viridiplantae; phylum Streptophyta; class Magnoliopsida; order Caryophyllales; family Amaranthaceae; genus Suaeda; species Suaeda aralocaspica. The sequence goes on from PYUH01000855.1 coordinate 15,480, forward strand.
CTAGGGAAAATTACATTAAGTACTAAGTCGAAATTTGGTGAAAACGGGCCAAAAACTCGTAGAAATCACTGTGCCCGGCCGGCCGGCTGTGACGCACCCGAACCGGGCACAGTGCACTTTGGCCGGGCGGACTGATCAGGAAGCCTTCGGGCTTCGGGCTTCGCTCGTAACTTCTAAAACTCGACTTCTATGCTTTCCCGGGGCTTCTAAGTTATGTCCTAGCTTCCTTTTAGCTTCTCAAAATGGTCAAGACTCTCACTAACTTGCCAAATGCTCAGGATACAGCGAAAATCGATACAAAAGCATCAATTCCTGCAATAAACGTCAAAGCAAAGCACATACACTAAAAGCAACCGAAGTTAGTAGAATAGGCTCAAAGGAGCCTTATTGGAGCCAAAAACAAACATGAAATGGGGGCAAATAATGAATATAAAATGAACTTATCATACATGGTAGACCATTCTTACACACTGCAGGTGCTGTTATTGATGTCAAAAATGGTAGTTTGACTCTTTCTGTAGGGGTTGATAAAGTCACCTTTAACCTTAATGCTGCTTTTAAGAGTCCTATGATGGAAAAGTTATGTTATGTTATTGATGTCATTGATGAGATTGTTATTGATGATATGCCTCGATCCACTACAAAGGATCTTCTGGAGGCCGTTGTTTGTCTTGATGTTTGTGCAGCTGAAGGTACAGGTGATACCGATAATGTGGTCTAGGATCTTACTGGTGAGGAATTGAATCCGGAGGAGAGCCGGAAATTTATTGAGCTACCTCAAAAGGTTTGTTCAGTCAGAGAGGTAACTCAAACTGAGATGAAACCCCTCCCCTCTAACTTGAAATATGCTTTTCTAGATGCTAAGGAGTTGTATCCGGTGATTGTTAGTGCTTCTCTTATTGATAGTCAACTTGATAAGCTTTTGTCTGTGCTTAAGTCTCATAAGAAGGCTATTGGTTATACTATTGGTGATTTGATTGGTATTAGTCCTGATTTTTGTATGCATAGAATTCATTTAGAGGAAGATCATAAACCTTGTATACAGGGTCAACGTTGTTTGAATCCTAACATGTAGGCGATGGTGAAGAAAGAAGTTCTTAAACTTCTAGATGCAGGTATCTTTTACTCAGCGCCTGATTCCCAGTGGGTAAGTCCCGTTCAGGTAGTCCCTAAGAAAGGGGGAACAACTGTTGTTCGTAATGATCAGAATAAATTGATTCCTACTAGAGTTGTTACAGGATGGAGAATGTGTATTGATTATGGAAAATTGAATGTTGCAACTAAAAAGGATTATTTCCCCCTCCCTTTTATTGATCAAATGTTGGAAAGGTTAGCTAAGAATAAGTATTTCTGTTATCTTGATGGATATTCAGGTTTCTTTCAGATTCCCATCCATCCTGATGATAGAGAGAAAACCACCTTTACATGTCCTTATGGTACTTTTGCATATCGTAGAATGCCCTTTGGTTTATGTAATGCACCAGCTACTTTCCAACGTTGCATGATGAGCATCTTTTCTGAGTTCATAGAGTCTATTATGGAAGTCTTCATAGATGACTTTAGTGTCTATGGTTCTGATTTTGATTCCTGTTTGACTAACTCGACTAAATTTCTCGAAAGATGTGAGTAGGTAAATTTGGTCTTAAATTGGGAAAAATGTCATTTCATGGTCAATGAAGGAGTAGTATTGGGACATTTGGTGTCCGAGTGTGATATTGAGGTGGATAAGGTGAAAATACAGGTAATTGAGCAATTTCCACCTCCGGTGAATGTTAAAGGGGTAAGAAGTTTTTTGGGTCATGCTTTTTTTTTATCGCAGGTTTATTAAGAATTTTTCTAAAATTGCGAAACCGCTAACTCAATTGCTTTTGAAAGATGCGGAGTTTAAATTCACTGATGAGTGTCTTGAGTCCTTTAATATGATAAAAAATGCATTAATTTCAGCACCTATTATACAATCTCCCGATTGGAATTTACCTTTTGAGATAATGTGTGATGCTAGTGATTTTGCAGTTGGTGCAGTTTTAGGTCAAAGGAGGGATAAGGTCCAAAATGCTATTTATTATGCTAGTAAGACCTTGGATGAAGCACAAGTCAACTATGCCACCACGGAAAATGAGTTGCTTGCTATTGTTTATGCATTAGATAAATTTCGTGCTTACCTTGTAGGTTCGAAAGTTATTGTTTATACTGACCATGCAACTCTTAAGTATCTACTTGGGAAGAAGGAAGCCAAACCGAGGCTCATTCGGCGGATTTTGTTGCTTTAAGAGTTCGATCTCGAGATTCGTGATAAGAAGGGAGCAGAGAATGTGGTAGCTAACCACTTATCGAGGATACGGTATGATGATAGGGAGATCTCTACCCCTATTGATGATTCTTTTCCTGATGAACATCTGTTTGCAGTTTGTGTAAATTCTCCTTGGTTTGCTGACTTTGCTAATTATGTTGTAGGAGGTGTCTTACCTTCTGATTTGACTTACCAGCAGAAAAAGAAGTTTTTTCATGATGTTACGCGATACTTTTGGGATGATCCTAACTTATTTCGTGAGTGTGTAGATGGTTTATACAGGAAATGTATTCCAGAATGGGAAGTTTATGGTGTACTTCACCATTTCCATTCATCACCATATGGAGGTCATGCTGGACATTCTAAGATGATGCTTAAGGTACTCGAATCGGGTTTTTATTGGCCCACTATCCTACAGGATGCTAGAGCTTTTATTATGTCTTGTGATTTGTGCCACCGAACAGGTAATATTTCACAAAGGCACGAAATGTCTCAAACAGCTATATTGGAAGTTGAGATTTTTGATGTTTGGGGCATTGATTACATGGGCCCCTTCCCATCCTCTAAATGAAACCGTTTCATATTAGTTGTTGTGGATTATATTTCTAAATGGGTGGAAGCTCTTGCTACCCCCCATTGCAATTCTAACACTGTTTTGAGGTTGTTTAAGCAGGTTATCTTTCCTAGGTTCGGAGTCCCTAGAGCTATCATCAGTGACGGGGGAAAGCATTTCCATGAGAAAAGGCTAGATAAACTGCTGGAGAAGTACAATGTTTACCACATAACAGGATTAGCATATCATCCACAAACCAGTGGTCAGGTGGAAGTTTCAAATCGAGAAATCAAGGCTATCCTGGAGAAAACTGTTGCAAAGTCAAGGAAAGATTGGAGTAGCAAGCTGCATGATGCATTATGGGCATTTAGAACGGCCTTCAAGACACTTATCGGTACATCTCCTTATCGGTTAGTATATGGGAAAGCGTGTCATTTGTCGGTTGAGTTAGAATACAAGGCCTACTGGGCAATAAACGAGCTCAACATGGATGCCAAGCTTGCAGGTGAGAAGCGGTTACTTCAATTAAATGAGCTAGACGAGTTTCGATTAGGAGCCTATGATAGTGCTAAGATATATAAGGAGAAGCCTAAGAAATGGCACGATAAGAGAATTAAAAGAAAGGAGTTTGTAGCAGGTGATAAGGTCTTGTTATTCAATTCTAGATTGAAGCTTTTTCGCGGAAAGTTGAGGTCTAGGTGGAGCGGTCCTTTCATTGTTACCATGGTGAGCAAGTACGGATTTGTAGAGGTTCAGAATGAGAAAGGGGAGCGATTTAAGGTTAATGGACACCGCTTCAAGCACTACTATGAAGGTGATGTTGTTGGCCTGGTTGAGAAATCAATCTCCCAGACCCACACCCCTACGAGCTATGAGGTAATATGGTCAAGCTAATGACCTTAAACAAGCGCTTTGCGGGAGGCAACCCATAGTTAGTTTAGTTTTAGTAGCTCTTTCATTTTCATTTTTTAGTTTAGTAGGGACTCTAGCTCATTTCTTAGTTTTAGTGAGGAGAGAGTGAGGTACTAATGAATTTTTCCAAGTGTTTTGGGTGTGATTACAGGTACAATTTAGGTGAAAAGGTGAAAAAGGGAGAAAAAAATGCACGAAAGGCCGCCCGCCCGGACCCCTCCGGGCGAACAGCATGACCCCGGGCGTGTAGCCTTCGGTCCGGGCGCGCAGTAGGTTTTTAATGCCTTAGTTTTATTTGCAAAAACTCTAAAGAAGCTCCCCATAGCCACACGCCCGGACCCCTCCGGGCGAGCAACCCGATCCGGGCGCCCAGCCCGCAACTCAGGCAGAGAGCCTTCCACGCGTTTTTTCTTCTTCTCTTCTTTCTCCCTTTCTTTCCTACGTCCTGTCTTCTTTCTTTCATTCTTCTTCCTCATTCCTCGTTCTATCACCTCTCATTTTCTTATCTCCTCTTTCTCTCTCTACAAATCCTCCATTATTCTCTACCTTCTCTCTAACTTCTCTCTACTATATCTCCCTCATTACTCACTCAAATTTACTCAAATTTTTACCAAACTTAATCTTTTTCCACCCTCTTTTAGATCCCCACCATAAATCTCACTTAAAACCACTTTCATCTCATACCCTTTAATTCCTCATCACCTTCACTACTCTTCAATGGCACCTAAGAGACAACGGGTAGGAGCAACCTCAAGGAATGAACCACAAGGTTTGGGACGCGATCCTACATACGGGTTAGTAGCTTTTGGTTCGCAGGAGCAAAAGGTACAATTTGAGAAACTTAAATTACGTCATGTTACCCCCACCCGTTTCATAAATCATCAATTATTACATGCTTTAGGAGTTCATGATGAGACTGAGGAGTTGTTTAGATCTATGGGTATGCACAGTTTTTTTCATATGGATGCCCCAACCTATCCTGACATAACCTACGAGTTTATGTCGAGTTTTGAAATTGACTGGCCCAACCCCAAGGAACCAGTTAGAGGTGTCAGTTTTAGAATGTTCAATGTCGATCGTTATGAAACGATCGAGGATTTTGGGACCATATTTGATTTACGCAATTGGGGACATGCTAGACCCCTAAAGGGATTGGATGATGTTGCTTGGTGGTTTTCTCTGACAGGTGTGCATCTGACTAATTGGCAGCATGCAAAGGCTAACCTAATCCACCAGCCCTCTGCTAGGATTACTCACCGTTTTCTTGCAGGGAAGATATTTGGTCGGTATGAACAGCACGAGGTTCATACCAGAAAGATGTGGTGCCTAGGGAGGCACTTAGTTAAAAATCCATTTCCTTACCGTCTTCATCTTCCTCATTTGTTTGCTATGCACTTGCATACTCAATGTAAGACTTATACAGGTACAGATCAATTTGGCGAACCAACCATTAACAATATTGTTTTTGGTGGTCTTCTGACATATGTTGGCAGGTACTATAAGGCCAACTTTGAGTATGGTAGGACCCCTGTTGTGGGGTCCCGCTACTTGGACGTTCCCTGCCTCAGGCAATGTGATTGGCTAGACTTGAGGGACGAGGGGCGTATCAGATGGTACATAGGACCATCCAAGGGAGTCTCTGTTACCCTCCCTAATGCTTCACTGACCGGATTGTTGCCTTATCAGCAATCCTATCTTATGTCTTTGGATGGCCGTGGTGCAGGTCATTCTGTAGTTACCATAGGACATGGCAGGTTGAGTCAGTCCCAGCAGTTCGTGCCCCAGCCGCTGTCCCAGCAGCCACCGCCCCAGCAGCCCCCACAACAACCACCTATGGACCCTGCCCCATGGCAGGTACAGATGAACCAGCTACAGAACCAGTTCAACAACTTTCAGATACAGCAGCAACAGTTCATGGATCGGTTCACTACTTTTAAGCAGGACCATCGTCTTGCCATGTACCCAATCTATGACCACTATGTATGTACCGGCGTAGTGCCCTCTACTGGCCTTCACCCTTCATGGTATCACTTTAACCCTGGAGAGGGAACCAGTGGAGCAGGAGGAGCAAGTGGTGATGGTGATGATGATGATGATGATGATGATGATGGTGGTGATTATGATAGTGCCAGTGAGGAGACTGACACTTTCCTCCAGTCTGACTGAGAGGAGTCCCTTACTTCCTTCAGCATGAGGATATTGCTGAGTCCGGCTTGGGGGAGGTAATTTTATTGCTTTCTTAGTTTAGTTTTTATTTCTTTCTAGTGTAGTTTTTATTGCTTTCTTAGGATAGTCATATGGTTTGTACTACTTGTTAGAAGTAGGAGTTTACATATGACCAAAAAAAATGTACTGCTTTCATAGTTTAGTTTTTTATTTGCTTTTGGCAGTTAGCTTTAGTTGATTGATTGATTGAGTGGTTTGATGAAACTTTGTGAATGGTGACTTCCCTGTGCCCCGCATTTTATTTAAAAATGTTTTTGATTGATTTGGGCATGTGATGAGTTTTGTTTTGGGAATTGCCAACTTGGACATGAACTTGACTTAGCTTGAAACAACTTCTAATCTTGCCATTATATCCATGTGTAGAGTAGAGGCTTGAACTGTGTTAACGGGAGGATTAGAGCCGCATACATTATTTTATGCCTATTTTTTTTCATGTGTGCTTAGTTCCTGGTGCTTGTATGATCCATATTTTTAGCTTTTGACTGTAGTAGCTGGGCTTTGGTGTGTTACATGTCGCGAATGATAAAAGGCATTCATTTCTTTTAGGAGCTTTCAGATTTTAGGCATTCCTTCACAAATTTTCCCTTGGTTCTTATTTTGAGCTTTTTACCCTTCATTTGCATTCTAGCCACATTACAACCTTATTTGGCCTTGTTCTAATCATTTGATATATGCCCAAGCTTGGCTTGGAGGAGTTGAGGAGTTGTTTTGTTGTTGTTTTGCATTTGTTGGAGGTTTCGGAGGATTGGAAAATTGTGAATGGTTGTTATTAAAAGTTTAATAATGGGTTTCACATTAAGGCTCAGCATACCAATATCTAGGCTAGTTTTAATGAAGAATTAAAATGTTATACATCTTTTATTGGCCTAGATATGTATGTGTGATGATTTTGTCTTTGACATGTCATTAAGATTCATGAGCCTAAATTGAAAAAAAAAATCTTGAAAGTTGAGAAGAAAAAACTAAAGAAGAAATGAAAAAAATGTTGAAAAGAAAAGCTTGTGATACTTGAAGTAGTTGAAATGTAAGTTTTATGGTGTGATGTGATTCTATGAGAATTGGTTTGATGTTGGAGTTGATGTTGGAGATGTTGACTATGACCTTTGATTGTTACATGCGTATAGCCCGCATTTACCAACACATTATCCCAAATTCTATCTTACCCATCACCCTAGCCACGTTAATTACAAGCTTATAAAGACCTTTTTGATCGGCATGTGCATGTTTTTAGTTCTTGTGAATTGAGTCAATTGCCAAAGCTAGGGAGTATTACTTGCATTTTGAGTCGATATTCATACTAAGATTGAGTGAATACCTTTAAACACTTGCTTGAGGTGTGAGATGTGGGTTTGGGTTCTCAAATTTTGCATTCAAGCACTTATTGCATTTGCATTCTTATTTGGGATTAAGGGTGAACTTCATTATTTATGCTCAATTTTTTTGTGTGGAGTGACACCGAGTGAGCTACTCTAGTCATCGACTTCTATTTCTTACATGGTTGGCTTATTGATTTTGATCTAAGTGGATAGCGGTCAAGGGATTTTGATAGGTTGGTTGAGGAACTTGCATACTCGGAATTGCTTGAGTTAATCTTGTTTTGCAAAGTTAAAGGGGTGAAGTCATTGTTTGCTTAGTTGTTTGCTTGAGGACAAGCAAAGGTTCGGCTTGGGGGAGTTTGATAAGTTCATATTTGATATGTATTTTACCCCCGATCTCGATTGATTTTTAGCTCTAATACGGCTCTTTTGAGCCATTTCTACTAACTTTTGCTATTTCAAGTGTTTGTTGTGTTTTTTATTAGATTTTACAGGAATCGATGATTTATCGTTGTTTTCCGAGCCTTTTGAAGCACTTGAAGAAGTTAGTGAAGAGTTGAAGTCATTTGGGAAGCTTAACTAAAGATTAGGAGTGCTAAATCAAGAATTAAATAAGTAATTAAGGAAGAACGAGCAAAAACCGAGAAACGAGCCAAGGCGAAGCCACATGCCCGTGTCGAAGCCATCTGCCCCGTAAGAGCTGCACGCCCGGACCCCTCCGGGCGGGTGGCTCTGAGGATGTTTTTCGCGTGTTTTTGTGCGTAATTAGGCATAGTACTTAAGGGTTTAGTCTCCTAATTTGTCATTCACGCCTTTTACACTTTTACAAACCCTAGTTTAGTCTAAAATTCTCTCTAAGTGTGGAACATTATTCGATCATTCAATCAATAATATTCAGGTTTTATTTTAATCTCAATTCTTGGTCTTAATTAATGTTTATTATTAGTTTTAATTTATGCTCTTAATTTTATTAGTTTTATGCTTAGATTTAAATTCTTGATTATTGTTGGTTTGTTTAGTTTAATCATGTTTAGGATTTTAATTTCTTTTACTGATTTAGTTTTTGTTCCTTCAATAATGAGTGAGTAGTTTCTTTTCTAGGACTAGGGGATCCATGGATTGATTGTTGATGTTTTGCTCATAAATATTAGTTTAACTATTAATGTACTTGAATCCCCGTTGTCAATTGTTATTGCTTTCAGTTAAATACTGGCCAGGTTTAATTGTTAGTTTGATTTTGTTGAAATCGATGTCGAGAGGTAAGATTACCACAATTAGATCATAAGGACAATAGACAAAACGAGTCTAAGTGAGCGAGAGTCATTAGAGGAGTTTTGAAGGAGTCTAGATTCGAGAGAATGAGTGGACTTTAATTCAAGGAAATTGATAATCTAATTAATTAATTGTGTGAAATTCATTTGTTAATCCGTGGTGAACCGATGTCCTAGGTTTAGTCATTAATTCATTTCCTTAATCGATTTAGTTCTAATTCTAGTTAATTTCTTGATCACAATTGCCACTCAAAGGCCCTTTTCACAGTCTAAACTTTTTAGAACTAATAGGTTTAATTGCTTCCCTGTGGATTCGATCCCTACTTCCCTAGCTATAATTGTTAGAGTGGTCAGGTTTATTTTTGATAGGTGTGCGATAGCCTCATCACATCTGGCCAAGATTATTCAAGGAGAGAAGGAGTCTCTAAGAAGTTATGTACAAATTCAATCTAGAATCTTTGCAAATCCCAAACCTATCTGAGGGGGTGGCATTTGATAACTTCTTTAGACTTCTCCGAGATGGAACTTTTAAATTTGATGTTGTGAGACGAAATTGTAAGACATTGAATTGAAGGGAATCCTGGAGGAGGGTGAATGTTTCTTTCACGCCTAAGAGTTTTGTGCTTCAACCAGGAAAGACAAGAGAGATGATAGAAAGAATTACATGAGAATTAAGTAAAAAAGCAAAGCTTGAATAAAATTGGAAATAAAGAAGTGCAAGAGGTCGAGATGATTATTGGAAGCTGGATATTATAAATATAGAGGAAATTTTCCAAGAATTCCACTATGATAATGGTGCTACTTGCTTGTAAGAAGAAGAAAAATTACTCAACTACTCACTAGCTTAAACTAAATAGGTTTAAAGAGAGAAAATAATGCAAAACTAAAGAATGTAAACTAAGGATGTAATCTAGATATCCTTTACAAGGCATAAAACAACTCTTTATATAGGGAAGGACATCTTCAAGCAAGTGAGCAAGTGAAAGAAGCAAAAGTGAAGTTCATATGAAACAGGACGTAGCGGGAGCTAGGCTACAGAGCAGCGGCCGCTAGGTAGGGGCAGAGGCCACTACCTCCCCTATTTTACACGTTCTTCAGGATTTAGACAGTAACTTTCTTCATGTATTCAACTTTTGAGCGCTAAGGGTTGTTTCCCATGCCTCCCACATCAGTAGACTATGCTAGCGATATCATTAGCCAAGCTTGCAATATCACTAGAGCCTTGACCAAAGAACATCGCTTTGATTAAAACAACCCAAATCACTGCAAAACACATTATTCCTTGAAATTCATGTAGCGTCTCCTTTTCAAAAACAAACGAAAAATCCTACAAAAAAGAGATAATACACAAAGCAAAGCAATACAAGAAATCATAAGCCCAAAATTGTGACTGTTGACTCAATACACAAAGTCATTGGGTTTAATGTCACAAAAACGATAGGCTTTTCTATGTTCAGCATAACCTATAAATTAAAGATGCACTAAATTCCTTTTTCACCCAACGTTTTACGATTAGGTTCTGCTGATTGGATAGTTGCTCTATATCCCCATACCTTAAGGTAAATGGGACTCGGCTTCCTTTTGTACCATAGTTCATAAGGGATAGTATTATTCCGTTTTTTTGGAACTTTATTCAAGACATAACAAGCTGTAAGCAAAACTTTGCCCCAAAAATCGTCACTAAGACTCAAATAAGTAAGCATAAATTGATTCAAACAATTATTATGCGTTAATTAAACTAAATAATTGGAGTATATAGAGAGCTGCATAAGATAATTTTATCTTTTCTAAATTAATCACGTTCAATTAAATTAATTCTTTTATAATTTAAAAATTGCTCATATAATTTTAAAATGAAATAAAAAATAGTTTTGAATCAAATAATCAACTTTATGTTCATTGAGAATATAATAATATTAGCCCAAAAAAATAAAACCTACTATTTATTAAATAACATTAGTTAATCTTCTAACCGGAAAAAAAAATTATACTAGCATGTGTCACTAGTGGAAAACACCCTATTTGCTGCGGTCAAATACCCCCTTTTTGCTGTGGTTTTTGGCCGTAGCAAATGTAGGAGCAGCAAATAACTAGAAGCTATTTGCTGCGGTTTTGGGCGCAACAAAAGGGTAAGTATTTGTTGCGGTTAGGTTGAAAAACGCAGCAAATACCTCAATTTCCCACCAAATTTTTACTAGTATTGGCTGCGTTTGCTATGCTTGACCGCAGCAAATAGTTGGTTTCCCACCAAATTTATAGCTATTTTTTGCTTCTTGCTTCTTTAATAACCGCAGCAAATAGTTGGTTTTCCCGCTTTTTTTTATTTTATATTATTATTTAAACATAATTATTAATAATCAATTAATGTAACCTATCACATATATTGTTTAATAATTACTAGCTTAATGATAAGAATAACAATAAATACAAATATACTTTGAAAAATGATAGAGACAATAATTATATATAATATTATCGACAATATTAGTAACACAATATCTCGTCAAAAGATCTAGAACAATTATTAAACTAATAATATAATTACAACTTAAAATTACAATATAATGTATAAAACGTATCCTTAGCTTACAAACAATATAATGTAATGAAACTAGCTACCTTCTCTCGAACTTGTGCAATTTCTTCAACAGTGAACGGGCCTCGCCGAGCTAATGAGCCGACAACCTTCAATAAGTAAATTCAAAATTTATAGGTATTAGTATAGAATTACGAATATAGAACGAATTGAAAAGAAAATTAAAAACCACAAACACAACATAACAGCACAACAGCTACAAAGTGTTAGGCAGGACTCTGTCCCTGCGGCTGAAAGGGATTGGGTGCAGCATTTGTTGGTTGGATGATGGGAGGGGACTGGTAGAGTGGTGATTATAATAGAAGGTTGTTTTGGTTGCTCTAGGCAGTTGTTTTGCTGTTTTGGTTGGTGAAGTAGGGTGCTACTGCTTATTTTCCTCTGTTTTATGGTGGTTTTTGTGGTGTTGTTGTGAGCTAGTATGTGTAGTTTTGTTTTGGTTTTACTGATGAGGCTTAGTGAGGTTGTGCAGTTCTCTTGGTTTGCAGACTAGGAACTGTAGTAATGTGGCATTGCAGGTCTGCTGAAAGTGCAGGTTTTAGCTGCTTTTTTCTGGCTGTTTCTTGGATGTGAGTGGCAGGTTTTGTGGTTTTGAGGCTGGTGATCTATGAGACTACAACTTTTTTTTTTTTGCTGATTTTGCGTGGAGTTTGGGGTGTGCTACTGGTTGGTAGGCTGTGGGGAAAGGGGTGGTTTTGGAGAAAGGTTTTTTTTGTGCAGTCTGATGTTGAAGGCTTGTATGAAGGCTGCTGTTCTGGCCTCATATGGGTTTAGGAGTCAATTTTGGTGTGGCTGGTAGCTTACTGCAGTCTGCTGTTGTTGCTTACTACAGGTTTGCAACTAAGTTTGGTGTCTGTTGGAGTGTGAGGTTGTTGCTGCAGGGACCCTGGTGCTGCTGTGTTGAATGGTGGTCTAAACTGGCCTGGTTGCAGAGGTTTTGAACTACAGGGGTGCAGTTCTGACTGCTGAATACTGCAGTTGTGTTGGGTGGCAGTTTGTTGTTAGGCAGCTACTGGTGCAAGGCAGGTTGGGTAGGTGTTAGGACTGTTAGTGAGTTGTTTTGTTTTGCTGGGGTTGCAAGTGTTGTGAAGGTGATATGTGCGGTTTTTAAAGTGTTTTTCCCCTTGTTTCGAGTCAATTTTATGCCTAGTGGTTGTTATTCTGGCTCGATTTTAGCTGATTTGATGTTCTTTAGCTAATTTGAAGTGTCTCGCCAAGTTTGATTGAGTTCCGGCAATTTTAGAGCTTTTTAGTTGATTTTTGTCATTTGCGGTTGTTATGCTCGGTTTTGGTGTGTTTTGTAATTTCAAGCACGGAAACCAATGCTCGGAACGAAGCCGGAAAGCTTGGACGGGATAAGAATGAAGATGCATGGAAATGCGTGTCAAGAAGTATGAAAATAAATCTTAAGGAACTCATGAAGAAATAAGAAGAAAAGAAAATAAAATGACTTCTAAGGTAGTGATGCGGGCGCACAAACAATGCATGCGGGCGCATTTAAGAAGAAAACAAACTAGAAGGCGTTCTGGAGGACTGATGCGGGCGCATAAACCTCCTATGCGCCCGCATCAGCCTTTTTCCGGGAATTTTAATTCTTTTTTATTTTCTTCGTAGTTAGGCTTTGTAAGCCCAACTTTGGGTACATTAGGCACGACTTTCTAGGCAAAAGAACTTATGCTTTTCATTTTTTTGAGAATTACCCTCTTTGGTTTTATAATTAAGCACTTTTCTCTCTCAAATTAATTTAGGAAATTAGGGTTTTTGTTCATAACACTAATTTTCAATTCAATTCAAGTCTTCAAATTGTTTCTCCAATTTGGTAATTCTTCTGCTTTTGTTCTTTATTTTAAGTTTAATTTATGCTTTTTAGTCTCTTTAGTCTAATTAATTTAGTTAATTGTTGATGTTAATTAGTTTAATTGTTAATTATTTCATGAATTCAATTATGAACTTTACAATTATTCTTGCTTTAATTTTCATAATCATGAGTGAGTAGTCTAATCTCTAGGGTTAGGGAAACCTTGATTAATTAATGGACTAATTAAATTAGGTTGTTTCAATTCCACAATTAGTAGTCAATTTCCTATTATTGGGTTTTTCGTTTACAATTGAATTGTGCGCAGATTTAGTTGTAATTCTGGTAATTGTTGAATTTGATGCCGAGAGGTAAAAATACCACAATAAGACCACTGAATAATAGGCGGAATTAGTCTAGGCATGAGCGAGAGCCGCTAGATGAGTTTCGAGGGAGTCTAGATTCGAGAGAATTAGTGAGCCCTAATTTGACGATAATTGTGAGGTTGAACGATCTTTGTTAGTGAATCCATTAGTTGTTCTTGGTGACCCGAATGACCCTAGGCTTATTTATTGTTTATCTTCGTCATTTCCCGTAATTAGTTAGTAATTAGTCAGTTAGTTAGTCATATCTCTCGACCAAGGCCCTTTTACGGTTTTAAGCTTTTTAGAACTAATAGGTTCAATTGCTTCCCTGAGGATTCGATCCTTACTTCCCTAGCTACATTAGTTAGTGTCGTTTGGTTTATTTTGATAGGTGTGCGCAAATTTTGGCGCCGTTGCCGGGGAGGCAATTTTAATTCTATTAGTCGGGTTTATACTGTTTTATTTTTATTTTTCTTAGTCTCAAAGAACTATTCAGTTCTTTGGCTGTTTCTTATCTTTCTCGAGTTTCTTTGTGTGCAGTGTTCATAGGTTTATGCAAAACGACCACGAGCCTGATACTTTCATTTTCCTGAGCCCGAGCGAGTGTTTCGAAACGGTTGAGACGAGTATAGACGCCGAATTTTTCTCCCGATCTCCGGAGGAAACTGTTCTGACGTCCAGTTTTCGAGTTCACCTTCAATCCGCTGTTTGAAGGGTATTAGAAGTTGAAATGGCTGCCGAAGAGAAGGACAGGGTAAGAGGACCACCACCTCCACCACCGCCACCTGCAGCACGTTCATTGAGAAGACTATTCCTTGCCTAGTACGGAGTCTATGGCTGGAGGTTATTCAGTACCTGATACCATGCTGCTAATTTGAACTGAAACCGGCTCTGTGAACATGGTTGAACGAAATCATTTTCAGGGACATTGAAGGAGGATCCGAATTACACTTACAGAATTTCCTTCAATACTGTGATACTATCAAGCAATGAATGTCTCTAAGGACTACATCAGAAGGCGAATGTTCCATTTTCGTTAAAAGACAAGCTAGAACCTGGTTGAACACCTCAATAGGGCTACCATAATTGTTGGGAGGATTTAGCTCTTGCTTTCAGAGGAAGTACTACCCACCACAAGAACAGCTTTATTGAGGAGTCAAATTACTAACTTAATCAGGAGACAGATGAGTCACTTTATGATGCTTGGGAACGGTTTAAGAGTTTGGAGAATGTGTCCTCATCATGGGCTTGAGAAATGGTTCCTAGTTTAGTCATTCTACATGTTTTGTATAGAGTAGGGCTTTGTAGATTCTGCTGCTAATGTCGATTTATGAACCAAGAGGTTAATGCTGCATATGAACTGATTGAAATAGCCACTCATAATTCACAGTTTTTAATCTTAGAGGCATTCCAAGAAGGGTGGGAACATGTTAGTTGATGATAGTATGAGAGTTTAGCTCACAGATAAATGCCATAAGTTAGAAGCTTGATAAGATTGGTACTACAGCTCCTCCACCATCACCTGTAGCTGCACTTTCGGATGCACTGATCCTTTCTATGATTCATGTGGTTCTTTCGGTCATAATTCCCAGTCTTGTACTAGTTCAGTAGAGCAAGTATGTGCCTTTTAGCCTACAAAACAATCCATATTCTAATCATACAATCCGGCTGGAAGGATCCCCATACTTTTCTACAAGAACAACAGCAATGTCCAACCCTCAGCAAGCCATGCCACCACAGCAGGCACCCAGCAGATGCTGAGATATGTACCACCACACCCACCAGGTTTCAGCAGGCCACCGCTACCACACCGCC
>PYUH01000855.1:30640-40885 GCA_016808085.1 Suaeda aralocaspica
TGCTGCTAATGGTCGATTTATGAACCAAGAGGTTAATGCTGCATATGAACTGATTGATGAAATAGCCACTCATAATTCACAGTTTGGTAATCTTAGAGGCATTCCAAGAAGGGTGGGAAACATGTAGTTGATGATAAGTATGAGAGTTTAGCTGCACAGATAAATGCCGTAGCTTTTGGTTCGCAGAGCAAAAGTACAATTGAGAAACTTAAATTACGTCATGTTACCCCCCCAGTTTCATAATCATCAATTATTACATGCTTTAGGAGTTCTGATGACGGAGGAGTTGTTTAGTCTATGGGTATGCACAGTTTTTTTCATATGGATGCCCCAACCTATCCTGACATAACCTACGAGTTTATGTCGAGTTTGAAATTGACTGGCCCACCCCAAGAACCATTAGAGGTGTCAGTTTTAGAATGTTCAATGTCGATCGTTAGAAACGATCGAGGATTTTGGGACCATATTTGATTTACGCAATTGGGGACATGCTAGACCCCTAAAGGGATGGATATGTGGCTTTGGTGGTTTTCTCTGACAGGTTGGCATCTGACTAATTGGCACATGCAAAGGCTAACCTAATCCACCAGCCCTCTGCTAGGATTACTCACCGTTTTCTTGCAGGGAAGATATTTGGTCGGTATGAACAGCACGAGGTTCATACCGAAAGATGTGGTGCCTAGGAGGACTTAGTTAAAAAATCCATTCCTTACGTCTTCATCTTCCTCATTTGTTTGCTATGCACTTGCATACTCATGTAAGACTTATACAGGTACGATCAATTTGGCGAACCAACCATTAACAATATTGTTTTTGGTGGTCTTCTGACATATGTTGGCAGTACTATAAGGCCAACTTTGAGTATGGTAGGACCCTGTTTGGGGGTCCGCTACTTGGACGTTCCTGCCTCAGGCAATGTGATTGGCTAGACTTGAGGACGAGGGGCGTATCAGATGGTACATAGGACCATCCAAGGGAGCTCTGTTACCCTCCCTAATGCTTCACTGACCGGATTGTTGCCTTATCAGCATCCTATCTTATGTCTTTGGATGGCCGTGGTGCAGGTCATTCTGTAGTTACCATAGGACATGGCAGGTTTAGTCAGTCCCAGCTTCGTGCCCCAGCCGCTGTCCCAGCAGCCACCGCCCCGCACCCCCCACACAACCACCTATGGACCCTGCCCATGGCAGTACAGATGAACCAGCTACAGAACCAGTTCAACAACTTTCAGATACAGCAGCAACAGTTCATGGATCGGTTCCTACTTTTAAGCAGGACCATCGTCTTGCCATGTACCCAATCTATGACCACTATGTATGTACCGCGTAGTGCCCTCTACTGGCCTTCACCTTCATGGTATCACTTTAACCCTGGAGAGGGAACCATGGAGCAGAGGAGCAAGTGGTGATGGTGATGATGATAATGTGATGATGATGATGGTGGTGATTATGATAGTGCCATTGAGGAGACTGACACTTTCTCATTCTGACTGAGGAGTCCCTTACTTCTTCAGCATGAGGATGCTGAGTCCGGCTTGGGGGAGGATTTTATTGCTTTCTTAGTTTAGTTTTTATTTCTTTCTAGTGTAGTTTTTATTGCTTTCTTAGGATAGTCATATGGTTTGTACTACTTGTTAGAAGTAGGAGTTTACATATGACCAAAAAAAATGTACTGCTTCATAGTTTAGTTTTTTATTTGCTTTTGGCAGTTAGCTTTATTTTGATTGATTGATTGAGTGGTTTGATGAAACTTTGTGATGGTGACTTCCCTGTGCCCCGCATTTTATTTAAAAATGTTTTTGATTGATTTGGGCATGTGATGAGTTTTGTTTGGGAATTGCCAACTTGGACATGAACTTGACTTAGCTTGAAACACTTCTAATCTTGCCATTATATCCATGTGTAGAGTAGAGGCTTGAACTGTGTTAACGGAGGATTAGAGCCGCATACATATTTTATGCCTATTTTTTTTCATGTGTGCTTAGTTCCTGGTGCTTGTATGATCCATATTTTTAGCTTTTGACTGTAGTAGCTGGGCTTTGGTGTGTTCATTGTCGCGAATGATAAAAGGCATTCTTTCTTTTAGGAGCTTTCAGATTTTAGGATTCCTCACAATTTTCCCTTGTTCTTATTTGAGCTTGTTACCCTTCATTTGCATTCTAGCCACATTACAACCTTATTTGCCTTGTTCTAATCATTTGATATATGCCCAAGCTTGGCTTGGAGGAGTTGAGGAGTTGTTTTGTTGTTGTTTTGCTTTGTTGGAGGTTCGGAGGATTGGAAAATGTGAATGGTTGTTATTAAAAGTTAATATGGTTTCACATTAAGGCTCAGCAACCAATATCAGGCTAGTTTTAATGAAGAATTAAATGTATACATCTTTTATTGGCCTAATATGTATGTGTGATGATTTTGTCTTTGACATGTCATTAAGATTCATGAGCCTAAATGAAAAAAAAAATCTGAATTTGAGAAGAAAACTAAGAAGAATGAAAAAAATGTTAAAAGAAAGCTTGTGATACTTGAAGTAGTTGAAATGTAAGTTTGTTGGTGTGATGTGATTCTATGAGAATTGGTTTGATGTGGAGTTGATGTTGGGATGTTGACTATGACCTTGATTGTTACATGCGTATAGCCCCATTTACCACCACATTATCCAAATTCTATCTTACCCATCACCGCCACGTTAATTACAAGCTTATAAAGACCTTTTTGATCGGCATGTCATGTTTTTAGTTTCTTGTGAATTGAGTCAATTGCCAAAGCTAGGGAGTATTACTTGCATTTTGAGTCGATATTCATACTAAGATTAGTGATACCTTTAAACACTTGCTTGGAGTGTGAGTGTGGGTTTGGTTCTCAAATTTGCATTCAGCACTTATTGCATTTGCATTCTTATTTGGGAAGGGTGAACTTCATTATTTATGCTCATTTTTTTGTGTGGAGTGACACCGAGTGAGCTACTCTAGTCATCGACTTCTATTTCTTACTGGTTGGCTTATGATTTGATCTAAGTGGATAGCGGTCAAGGGATTTTGATAGGTTGGTTAGGAACTTGCATACTCGGAATTGCTTGAGTTAATCTTGTTTTGCAAGTTAAAGGGGTGAAGTCATTGTTTGCTTAGTTGTTTGCTTGAGGACAAGCAAAGGTTCGGCTTGGGGGTTTGATAAGTTCATATTTGATATGTATTTTACCCCCGATCTCGATTGATTTTAGCTCTAATACGGCTCTTTTGAGCCATTTCTACACTTTTGCTATTTCAAGTGTTTGTTGTTTTTTTATTAGATTTTACAGGAATCGAATTTATCGTTGTTTCCGGCCTTTGAAGCACTTGAAGAAGTTAGTGAAGAGTTGAAGTCATTTGGGAAGCTAACTAAAATTAGGAGTGCTAATCAAGAATTAAATAAGTATTAAGGAAGAACGAGCAAAAACCGAGAAACGAGCCAAGGCGAAGCCACATGCCCGTGTCGAAGCCACTGCCCCGTAAGAGCTGCACGCCCGGACCCCTCCGGCGGGTGGCTCTGAGGATGTTTTTCGCGTGTTTTTGTGCGTAATTAGGCTAGTACTTAAGGGTTTAGTCTCCTAATTTGTCATTCACGCCTTTACTTTTACAAACCCTAGTTTAGTCTAAAATTCTCTCTAAGTGTGGAACATTATCGATCATTCAATCAATAATATTCAGGTTTTATTTAATCCAATTCTTGGTCTTAATTTGTTTATTATTAGTTTAATTTATGCTCTTAATTTATTAGTTTATGCTTAGATTTAAATTCTTGATTATTTGGTTTGTTAGTTTAATCATGTTTAGGATTTTTAATTTCTTTACTGATTAGTTTTTTGTTCCTTCATAATTGAGTATTTTCTTTCTAGAACTAGGGGATCCATGGATTGATTGTTGATGTTTTGCTCATAATATTAGTTAATATTAATGTACTTGAATCCCCGTTGTCAATTGTTATTGCTTTCAGTTAAATACTGGCCAGGTTTAATTGTTAGTTTGATTTTGTTGAATCGATGTCGAGAGGTAAGATTACCACAATTAGATCATAAGGACAATAGACAAAACGAGTCTAATGAGCGAGAGTCATTAGAGGAGTTTTGAAGGAGTCTAGATTCGAGAGAATGAGTGGACTTTAATTCAAGGAAATTGATATCTAATTAATTAATTGTGTGAAATCATTTGTTAATCCGTGGTGAACCGATGTCCTAGGTTAGTCATTAATTCATTTCTAATCGATTTAGTTCTAATTCAGTTAATTTCTTGATCACAATTGCCACTCAAAGGCCCTTTTCACAGTCTAACTTTTTAGAACTAATAGGTTTATTGCTTCCCTGTATTCATCCTACTTCCCTAGTCTATATGTTAGAGTGGTCAGGTTTATTTTTGATAGGTGTGCGATAGCCTCATCACATCTGGCCAAGATTATTCAAGGAGAGAAGGAGTCTCTAAGAAGTTATGTACAAATTCAATCTAGAATTCTTTGCAAATCCCAACCTATCTAGGGGGTGGCATTTGATAACTTCTTTAGATTCTCCGAGATGGAACTTTAAATTTGATGTTGTGAGACGAAATTGTAAGACATTGAATTGAAGGAATCCTGGAGGAGGGTGAATGTTTCTTTCACGCCTAAGAGTTTTGTGCTTCAACCAGAAAGACAAGAGAGATGATAGAAAGAATTACATGAGATTAAGTAAAAAAGCAAAGCTTGAATAAAATTGGAAATAAGAAGTGCAAGAGGTCGGAGATGATTATTGGAACTGGATATTATAATATAGAGGAATTTTCCAAGAATTCCACTATGAATGGTGCTACTTGCTGTAAGAAGAAGAAAAATTACTCAACTACCACTAGCTTAAACTAAATGGTTTAAAGAGGAGAAATATGCAAAACTAAGAATGTAAACTAAGGATGTAATCTAGGATATCCTTTCAAGGCATAAACAACTCTTTATATAGGGAGGACATCTCAAGCAAGTGAGCAGTGAAAGAAGCAAAAGTGATTCATATGAAACAGGACGTAGCGGGAGCTAGGCTACAGAGCAGCGGCCGCTAGGTAGGGGCAGAGGCCACTACCTCCCTATTTTACACGTTCTTCAGGATTTAGACAGTAACTTTCTTCATGTATCAACTTTTGAGCGCTAAGTTGTTTCCCATGCCTCCCACATCAGTAGACTATGCTAGCGATATCATTAGCCAAGCTTGCAATATCACTAGAGCCTTGACCAAGACATCGCTTTGATTAAAACAACCCAAATCACTGCAAAACACATTATTCCTTGAAATTCATGTAGCGTCTCCTTTTCAAAAACAACAGAAAAATCCACACAAAAAGAGATATACACAAAGCAAGCAATACAAGAAATCATAAGCCCAAAATTGTGACTGTGACTCAATAACACAAGTCATTGGGTTTAATGTCACAAAAACGCATAGGCTTTTCTATGTTCAGCATACCTATAAATTAAAGATGCACTAAATTCCTTTTCACCACACGTTTTACGATTAGGTCTGCTGATTGGATAGTTGCTCATATCCCCAACCTTAAGGTAAATGGGACTCGCTTCCTTTTGTACCATAGTTCATAAGGGATAGTATTATTCCGTTTTTTTGGAACTTTATTCAAGACAACAAGCTGTAAGCAAACTTTGCCCCAAAATCGTCACTAAGACTCAATAAGTAAGCATAAATTGATTCAAACATTATTATGCGTAATTAAACTAAATAATTGGAGTATATAGAGAGCTGCATAGATAATTTTATCTTTTCTAAATTAATCACGTTCAATTAATTAATTCTTTTATAATTTAAAATTGCTCATATAATTTTAAAATGAAATAAAAAATAGTTTTGAATCAATAATCAACTTTAGTTCATTGAGAATATAATAATATTAGCCCAAAAAAATAAACCCTATTTTTAATAACATAGTTAATCTTCTAACCGGAAAAAAATTATACTAGCATGTGTCACTAGTGGAAAACACCCTATGTGCGGGTCAAATACCCCCTTTTTGCTGTGGTTTTTGGCGTGAGCAAATGTAGACAGAAATAACTAGAACATTTGCGGCGGTTTTGGGCGCAACAAAAGGGTAAGTATTTGTGCGGTTAGGTTGAAAAAGCAGCAAATACCTCAATTCCCACCAAATTTTTACTAGTATTGGCTGCGTTTGCTATGCTTGACCGCAGCAAATAGTTGGTTTCCCACCAAATTTATAGCTATTTTTTGCTTCTTGCTTCTTTAATAACCGCAGCAAATAGTTGGTTTTCCCGCTTTTTTTTATTTTATATATTATTTAACATAATTATAATAATCAATTAATGTAACCATATCACATATATTGTTTAATAATTATAGCTTAATGATGAATAACAATAAATACAAATATACTTGAAAAATGATAGAGACATAATTATATATTATTATCGACAATATTAGAACACAATATCTCGTCAAAAGATCTAGAACAATTATTAAACTAATAATATAATTACAACTTAAAATTACAATATATGTAATAACGTATCCTTAGCTTACAACATTAATGTAATGAAACTAGCTACCTTCTCTCGACCTTGTGCAATTTCTTCAACAGTGAACGGGCCTCGCCGAGCTAATGAGCCGACACCTTCAATAGTAAATTCAAAATTTATAGGTATTAGTATAGAATTACGAATATAGAACATTGAAAAGAAAATTAAAAACCACAAACACAACATAACAGCACAACAGCTACAAGTGTTAGGCAGGACTCTGTCCCTCGGCTGAAAGGGATTGGGTGCAGCATTTGTTGGTGTGATGGAGGGGACTGGTAGAGGGGTGATTATAATAGAAGGTTGTTTGGTTGCTCTAGGCATTGTTTGTGTTGTTGTGGTGTTTGTGGTTGGTGTGATGGTGCTACTGCTTATTTTCCTCTGTTTATGGTGTTTTTGTGGTGTTGTGTGTGACTAGTATGTGTAGTTTTGTTTTGGTTTTACTGATGAGCTTAGTGAGTTGTGCAGTTCTCTGGTTTGCAGACTAGGAACTGTAGTAATGTGGCATTGCAGGTCTGCTGAAGTGCAGGTTTTAGCTGCTTTTTTCTGGCTGTTTCTTGGATGTGAGTGGCAGGTTTTGTGGTTTTGAGGCTGTGATCTATGAGACTACACTTTTTTTTTTTGCGGATTGTTGCGTGAGTTGGGGTGTGCTACTGGTTGGTAGGCTGTGAAAGGGGTGGTTTTGGAGAAGTTTTTTTTGTGCAGTCTGATGTTGAAGGCTTGTATGAAGGCTGCTGTTCTGCCTCATATGGGTTTAGGAGTCAATTTTGGTGTGGCTGGTAGCTTACTGCAGTCGGCGTTGTTGCTTACTACAGGTTTGCAACTAAGTTTGGTGCTGTTGGAGTGTGAGTGTGTTGCTGCAGGGACCCTGGTGCTGCTGTGTTGAATGGTGGTCTAAACTGGCCTGGTTGCAGAGGTTTTGAACTACAGGTGCAGTTCTGACTGCTGAATCTGCATTGTGTGGGTGGCAGTTTGTTGTTGGCAGACTGGTGCAAGGCAGGTTGGGTAGGTGTTAGGACTGTTAGTGAGTTGTTTTGTTTGCTGGGGTTGCAAGTGTTGTGAAGGTGATATGTGCGGTTTTAAAGTGTTTTTCCCCTTGTTTCGAGTCAATTTATGTCCTAGTGGTTGTATTCTGGCTCGATTTTAGCTATTTGATGTTCTTTAGCTAATTTGAAGTGTCTCGCCAAGTTGATTGAGTTCCGGCAATTTTAGAGCTTTTAGTTGATTTTTGTCATTTGCGGTTGTTAGCTCGGTTTTGGTGTTTTTGTAATTTCAAGCACGGAACCATGCTCGGAACGAAGCCGAAAGCTTGACGGGATAAAATGAAGATGCTGAAATGCTGTCAAGAAGTATGAAAATAAATCTTAGGAACTCATGAAGAAATAAGAAGAAAAGAATAAAATGACTTCTAAGGTAGTGATGCGGGCGCACAAACAATGCATGCGGGCGCATTTAGAAGAAACAAACTAGAAGGCGTTCTGGAGGACTGATGCGGCGCAAAACCTCCTATGCGCCCGCATCAGCCTTTTTCCGGGAATTTTATTTTTTTTTATTTTCTTCGTATTAGGCTTTGTAAGCCCAACTTTGGGTACATTAGGCACGACTTTCTAGGCAAAAGAACTATGCTTTTCATTTTTTTGAGAATTACCCTCTTTGGTTTTATAATTAAGCACTTTTCTCTCTCAAATTAATTTAGGAAATTAGGGTTTTTGTTCATAACACTAATTTTCATTCAATTCAAGTCTTCAAATTGTTTCTCCAATTTGGTATTCTTCTGCTTTTGTTCTTTATTTTAAGTTTAATTTATGCTTTTTAGTCTCTTTAGTCTAATTAATTTAGTTAATTGTTGATGTTAATTAGTTTAATTGTTAATTATTTCATGAATTCAATATGAACTTTACAATTTCTGCTTTAATTTTCATAATCATGAGTGATGTCTAATCTCTAGGGTTAGGAAACCTGATTATTAATGGACTAATTAATTAGGTTGTTTCAATTCCACAATTAGTAGTCAATTTCCTATTAGTGGGTTTTCGTTTACAATTGATTGTGCGCATTTAGTTGTAATTCTGGTAATTGTTGAATTTGATGCCGAGAGTAAAAATACCACAATAAGCCACTGAATTAGGCGGATTTAGTTTCGAGGGAGTCTAGATTCGAAGAATTAGGAGCCCTAATTTGACGATAATTGTGAGGTTGAACGATCTTTGTTAGTGATCCCTAGTTGTTCTTGGTGACCCGAATGACCCTAGGCTTAATTTTGGTTTTATCTTCGTCATTTCCCGTATTAGTTAGTATTAGTCAGTTAGTTAGTCAATATCTCCGACCAAGGCCCTTTGTACGGTTTAAGCTTTTTAGAACTAATGAGGTTCAATTGCTTCCTGAGGATTCGATCCTTACTTCCCTACTACATTAGTTAGTGTCGTTTGGTTTTATTTTGATAGGTGTGCGCAATTTTGGCGCCGTGTCCGGGGAGGCAATTTTTATTCTATTAGTCGGGTTATACTGTTTTATTTTTATTTTTCTTAGTCTCAAAGAACTATTCAGTTCTTTGGCTGTTTCTTATCTTGCTCGGTTTCTATTGTGGGCAGGTTTCATAGGTTTATGCAAAACGACCACGAGCCTGATACTTTCATTTTCCCTGAGCCCGAGCGAGTGTTTCTGAAACGGTTGAGACGTAGTAGACGCCGAATTTTTTCTTCCCGATCCGTGGAGGAAACTGTTTCTACTTGTCTCAGTTTTTGAGTTCACCTTCAATCCGCTGTTTGAAGGGTATTTAGAAGTTGAAATGGCTGCCGAGGAGAAGGACAGGGTAGAGGACCACCACTCCACCACCGCCACCTGCAGCACCGTTCATTGAGAAGACTATTCCTTGCCTAGTACGGAGTCTATGGCTGGAGTTATTCATACCTGATACCGATGCTGCTAATTTGAACTGAAACCGGCTCTTGTGAACATGGTTGAACGAAATCAGTTTTCAGGGACATTGAAGGAGGATCCGAATTTACACTTACCAGAATTTCCTTCAATACTGTGATACTATCAAGCAATGAATGTCTCTAAGGACTACATCAAGGCGAATGTTCCCATTTTCGTTAAAAGACAGGCTAGACCCTGGTTGAACGACCTCAATATGGCTACCATTAATTGTTGGGAGGATTTAGCTCTTGCTTTCAGAGGAGTACTACCCACACAAAGAACAGCTTTATTGAGGAGTCAAATTACTACTTAATCAGGAGACAGATGATCACTTTATGATGCTTGGGAACGGTTTAAGGAGTTGTTGAGAATTGTCCTCATCATGGGCTTGAGAAATGGTTCCTAGTTTAGTCATTCTACCAATGGGTTGGGTATGAGAGGTAGGGCTTTGTTAGATTCTGCTGCTAATGGTCGATTTATGAACCAAGAGGTTAATGCGCATATGACTATTGATGAAATAGCCACCATAATTCACAGTTTGGTAATCTTAGAGGCATCCAAGAAGGGTGGGAACATGTAGTTGATGATATATAGAGTTTAGCTGCACAGATAATGCCATAAGTAGAAGCTTGATAAGATTGGTACTCAGCTCCTCCACCATCACCTGTAGCTGCACTTTCGGGATGCACTGATCCTTTCTATGTTCATGTGTTCTTTCGGTCATAATTCCCGTCTTGTACTAGTTCAGTAGGCAAGTATGTGCCTTAACCACAACCATCCATATTCAATGCATACA
>PYUH01000855.1:43020-112035 GCA_016808085.1 Suaeda aralocaspica
GATAGGACAGTGAAATACCCTAAAGGTATTTTAGAAGATGTCCCGGTGAGAGTCGGGAAATTCTTTATCCCTGTTGATTTTGTTATGTTAGACATGGATGAGGATGCACACATCCCAATCATTCTTGGTAGACCTTTCTTACACACTGCAGGTGCTGTTATCAATGTCAAAAATGGTAGTTTGACCTTGTCTGTAGGAGATGAGAAAGTTACCTTTAATCTTAATGCTGCTCTTAAGAGTCCAATGATGGAACAATCATGTTATGCTATCGATGTCATTGATGAGATTGTATTTGATGATAGCCTCGATCTACGACAAAATCTTCGGAGGCTGTTGTTTGTCTTGATGTTGATGCAGGTGAAGGTACAATCGATGCTGATGCTTAGTCCAGGATCTTACTGGTGAGGAATTGAACACGACAGAGAGCCGGAGATTTATTGAGGTACCTCAAGAGGTTTGTTCTGTTAAAGAGGTAACCCAACCTGAGATGAAACCCCTCCCCTCTCACTTGAAATGTGTTTTTCTCGACGATAAGAAGTGGTACCCCGTCATTGTTAGTGCTTCTCTTAATGATAATCAATTAAATAAACTTTTATGTGTACTTAAAGCTCATAAGAAAGCTATTGGCTATACTATTGATGATTCGTCCGGTATTAATCCTGATTTTTGTATGCATAGAATTCATTTAGAAGAAGGTCACAAACCTTGTATCCAGGGTCAACGACGTTTGAATCCTAACATGCATGAGGTAGTGAAGAAGAAGTCCATAAACTTCTAGATGCAGGTATTATTTACTCGTGCCTATTCCAGTGTTAAGTCCCGTCAGGTAGTCCCTAAGAAAGGGGGACACTGTTGTTTCGTTGAGAAAAATTAACTGATCCCTACTAGAGTTGTCACAGGATGGAGGATGTGTATCGATTACCGGAAATTGAATGTTGCAACTAAAAAAGACCATTTCCCCCTTCCTTTTATTGATCAAATGTTGGAAAGATTAGCTAAAAATAAGTATTTCTGTTATCTTGATGGATACTCGGTTTTCTTTCAGATCCCCATCCATCCTGATGATAGGGAGAAAACGACCTTTACATGTCCCTATGGCACTTTTGCTTATCGTAGAATGCCTTTNATTGTATATCGTAGGATGCCTTTTGGATTATGTAATGCACCTGCCACTTTCAACGTTGCATGATGAGCATTTTTTCTGAGTTTATAGAGTCTATTATGGAAGTCTTCATGGATGATTTTAGTGTTTACGGCTCTGATTTTGATTCATGTTTGACTAATTTGACTAAAGTTCTCGAAAGATGTGAACAGGTGAATCTGGTTTTAAATTGGGAAAAGTGTCATTTCATGGTCAATGAAGGAGTAGTTTTGGGACATTTGGTCTCCGAACGTGGCATTGAGGTGGATAAGGCAAAAATACAGGTAATTGAGCAATTTCCACCTCCGGTGAACGTTAAAGGGGTAAGAAGTTTTTTGGGTCATGCTGGTTTTTATCGCAGGTTTATTAAGGATTTCTCTAAAATTGCGAAACCACTAACTCAATTGCTGCTAAAAGATGTTGAATTCAAATTCACCGACGAGTGTCTTGAGTCCTTTAATATGATCAAAAACGAACTAATTTCGGCACCCATTATACAGTCCCCTGATTGGAATTTACCTTTCGAAATAATGTGTGATGCAAGTGATTTTGCAGTTGGTGCGGTTTTAGGTCAAAGGAAAGATAAAGTCTTGCACGCTATTTATTATGCCAGTAAGACTTTAGATGAAGCTCAAGTTAATTACGCCACCACGGAAAAGGAGCTGCTTGCTATAGTTTATGCCTTAGATAAATTTCGTGCTTATCTTGTAGGTTCGAAAGTTATTGTTTATACTGACCATGCAGCTCTTAAATATCTACTTGGGAAGAAGGAAGCCAAACCGAGGCTCATTCGGTGGATTTTGCTGCTTCAAGAGTTTGACCTCGTGATACGTGACAAGAAGGGAGCAGAGAATGTGGTAGCTGACCACTTATCGAGGATACGGTATGATGATGGGGAGATCTCTACCCCCATTGACGATTCTTTCCCTGATGAACATCTGTTTGCTGTTTGTGTGCATTCACCTTGGTTTGCTGATTTCGCTAANCCCTGATGAACATCTGTTTGCTATCTGTGTGCACTCCCCTTGGTTTGCTGATTTCGCTAATTATGTTGTAGGAGGTGTTTTACCTTCCGATTTGACTTATCAGCAGAAAAAGAAATTTTTGCACGATGTTAAACGATACTTTTGGGATGATCCTAACTTGTTTCGTGAGTGTGCAGATGGTTTATACAGGAAATGTGTTCCGGAATGGGAGGTATATGGTGTCCTTCACCATTGCCATTCATCACCCTATGGAGGTCATGCTGGACCCTCCAAGACGATGTTCAAGGTCTTAGAATCAGGTTTCTATTGGCCCACGATCTTACAGGACGCGAGAGCCTTTATCATGTCTTGTGATTCGTGCCAACGAACAGGTAACATCTCACAAAGGCACGAAATGCCGCAAACAGGTATATTGGAAGTTGAAATTTTTGATGTTTGGGGTATTGGCTATATGGGACCCTTCCCATCTTCTAATGGAAACCGTTACATTCTAGTTGCTGTGGATTATGTTTCTAAATGGGTGGAAGCTCTTGCTACCCCCCATTGTGATTCTAATACGGTTTTGCGGTTGTTTAAGCAGGTCATTTTTCCTAGGTTCGGAGTCCCTAGAGCTGTCATCAGTGATGGGGGGAAGCATTTCCATGAGAAAAGGTTAGATAAGCTGCTGGAAAAGTACGGTGTTTACCATAGAACAGGACTAGCATACCACCCACAGACAAGCGGCCAAGTTGAGGTTTCGAATCGCGAGATCAAGTCTATCCTCGAGAAAACAGTTGCAAAATCGAGAAAGGATTGGACTAGCAAGCTCTATGATGCTCTATGGGCGTATAGGACGGCTTTCAAAACCCCAATTGGCACTTCACCGTTTCGGTTAGTTTATGGTAAAGCATGTCACCTTCCGGTTGAGTTAGAATATAAAGCATACTGGGCAGTAAAGGAATTGAATATGGATGCCAAGCTTGCGGGAGAAAAGCGACTTCTTCACCTAAATGAGCTGGATGAATTCCGTTTAGCTGCATACGATAGTGCAAAAATATATAAAGAAAAGACTAAGAGGTAGCATGACAAAAGAATCAGGAGAAGGGAGTTTCAAGTTGGTGACAGGGTACTCTATTTAACTCCCGTCTCAGATTGTTTCCTGGAAAACTGAAGTCCAGGTGGAGCGGTCCTTTTTCGGTTACTATGGTGAGCAAATTCGGGTTCGTTGAAGTCCAAAATGATAAAGGTGAAAAGTTCAAGGTCAACGGACAACGATTGAAGCTCTATTATGAAGGTGATGCGGTTGGATTAGTAGAAGAGGTGCAATTCTACAATCCCGATTCACATTGACCACTCCGAAGCCACGGTCAAGCTAATGACCCTAAACAAGCGCTTCTCGGGAGGCAACCCGGGCTTTCTATCCCTCTTTAATTCTTTTTGTGTTCTTTTTGTGTGTTTTAGTTTATTTTCGTAATTTTTAGTTAGCTGTGTTCTTGTGTTTTTTGTGTGCTTTTAGGTGTAGTTGAGTAACTAGAGGTTTTCGGTTGCATTCCGTAGCTAAAAATCTAAGTGAGGGTCAAGGTGAGTGAAAAGAACACTTTAGAGGAAGAAAAAAAAAAAAAAAAGCATAGTCGAGTAAAATGGGGCAGATGCGGGCGCATCTGACCCCCAGAACCCCACAAAATTTCCTGAAAAAGTGAGATGCGGGCGCATATGAGTATTATGCGGGCGCATCTCACCCCCAGAATGCTAGTGGATTTGCTGAAAAAGTTCGATGCGGGCGCATAAGGTTTTTATGCGGGCGCATCGAACCCCCAGTAGCCCCATACTTTTGAATTTTGAACTTGATGCGGGCGCATAAATACATTATGCGGGCGCATCAAGGCCCCAGTACGATTTTGGTTGATTTACATTGGGTTAGATGTTCCTAAACTCCGTTCTCCTTTTGCTTGTACCTGTATGTTGTGGGAATAACTGTTTAATCTTAGTTTTTTTTTCTGCTTTCTAGTGTAGTTTTTACTGTTTTTGTAGGACTGTTACATGGTTTTTACCGTCCCTTAAAGCCGGGAGTTTACATGTAACCAAAAAAATGTACTGCTTTCCTAGTTTAATGTAGTCAGCTTTTAAAAGAGAATTCTTATTGTGATTGGCTAGCTGCTCGTCCCGGTTTTTCGTTGATTTGACCTTTCATATACCCATTTGCTTAAATTTTCTGAAACTTCATGATTCTTGTATTCGGATGAGTCTACTTATGTGATTTGCCGGGCATGACTTAGTCTTAAATTGCCAGCATTCCTTGCATTTGTCAACTCTGTCTAACCTTGCTTGGGTCTTGGACTTGAACTGTATTAGCGGGAGGATTTGAGCCACTTCTAATCTTATAGGCTAATTAAATTGTATTCTTTTCATGTGTGCTTAGTTCCTGGTGCATTTATGATCTTGGTTTTGCCTTTGGACTTTAGTAACTTTTAATTGAGGTTTTGTTGCATGTTGCGCATGATAAGAGGCATTCAATTGTGTTAGAGCTTCCAGATACATTATTAGGATTTTCATGCTGAACAATTTTTCCCTTGATCCCGTGTTTTCTTAAGCCTATATCCCTCACAAAAATTAACCGCATTACAACCCTTTTTGGCCTCGGTGTTTGATGACATATTGTATGCCCAAGCTTGGCTTGGGGGAGTCATGTTGTGGTTTGTTGTGGTTGTTGATTGCTGTGATGGTGTATTTGGAGGATTTGGCAAAATTGTGAATTTTTGATGTACAGGAAGTTCTATAAGTTTCACATTAAGGCTCTACGTACCAATGACTGGAATTGTGTTTTAAAACACAATATGCTGGTTCCTAAATGTGATTTGGAGTCCAGTTATGTACGTGTGGTAGTTTGGTTTTAATGGCTAACTATTAAGAGTCGTGAAACTAAAATGAAAAAAAAAAAGGAAAGAAAAGAAAAAATTTGAAAAAAAAAAAAAGAGAAAAACAAGTTGAAATTGAAGTAGATGAATGAAAAGCTTGAATTTGGTTTATATTTGTGCTTTGAATGAAAATAAAGGTGTGAAGTGAACGAAAATTGAAAAGTTTGGTTTGATACGGTTGGAATTGGATGATGGGAGACATTGAGGTTATTGTATTATGTGTTGGTTAGTCTCCGATGTTTTATATGCGTATACCCCGCATTTTTAGCCACATTATCCCAAATTTATCTCACCCTTCACCCTAGCCTTACGTTACAAGCTTATAAAGTCCTCTTTGATCTTCATGTGCATGCTTTGGTTGATTGTGGAAGAGTCTTTTGGCAAGGTCGTAGAGTATTAATTGCATTTCGAGTCGACTTTAGGATTGAGTGTATACCTTTAAACACTTGCATGAGGTGTGAGATGTGGGTTTGGTTCCTCAAAAACTTGCATTTAAACACTTTATTGCATTTGCATTTCATTTTCTTATGGTTGGGTGGTGAGGGTGAGCTACATTATTAGATGCTCAATTGTGTGGAGTGACAACCCGTGAGCTATTCTAGTCATCGATTCATTAAACTTGCTTGGTTGGCTTTGTTTGACTTTTGCTTAGGAATGTGTAGCATTTGACTTGCTTTGATCTTAGTAAACTCGGAAGGATCCTTGAGTTGTGATGCATATGTTTTTATGGGGTGAAAGTCATTTCGTTATCTTTGCTCGGGACGAGCAAAAGCTTGGCTTGGGGGGAATTGATATGTGCGGTTTTTATAGTGTTTTTCCCCTTGTTTCGAGTCAATTTTATGCCTAGTGGTTGTTATTCTGGCTCGATTTTAGGTCATTTGATGTTCTTTAGCTAATTTGAAGTGTCTCGCCAAGTTTGATTGATTTCCGGCAATTTTAGAGCTTTTTAGTTGATTTTTATCATTTGCGGTTGTTATGCTCGGTTTTGGTGTGTTTTGTAATTTCAGGCACGGAAACCAAGGCTCGGAACGAAGCCGGAAAGCTTGGACGGGATAAGAATGAAGATGCATGGAAATGCGTGTCAAGAAGTATGAAAATAAATCTTAAGGAACTCATGAAGAAATAAGAAGAAAAGAAAATAAAATGACTTATGAGGTAGTGATGCGGGCGCACAAACAATGCATGCGGGTGCATTTAAGAAGAAAAACAAACTAGAAGGCGTTCTGGAGGTCTGATGCGGGCGCATAAACCTCCTATGCGCCCACATCAGCCGTTTTCCGGGAATTTTAATTCTTTTTTATTTTCTTCGTAGTTAGGCTTTGTAAGCCCAACTTTGGGTACATTAGGCACGACTTTCTAGGCAAAAGAACTTATGCTTTTCATTTTTTTGAGCATTACTCTCTTAGGATTTATAATTAAGCACNTCTCTTAGGTTTTATAATTAAGCACTTTTCTCTCTCAAATTAATTTAGGAAATTAGGGTTTTTGTTCACAACATTAATTTTCAATTCAATTCAAGTCTTCAAATTGCTTCTCCAATTTGGTAATTCTTTTGCTTTTGTTCTTTATTTTAAGTTTAATTTATGCTTTTTAGTCTCTTCAGTCTAATTAATTTAGTTAATTGTTGATGTTAATTAGTTTAATTGTTAATTATTTCATGCATTCAATTATGAACTTTACAATTATTCTTGCTTTAATTTTCATAATCATGAGTGAGTAGTCTAATCTCTCGAGTTAGGGAAACCTTGATTAATTAATGGACTAATTAAATTAGGTTGTTTCAATTCCACAATTAGTAGTCAATTTCCTATTATTGGGTTTTTCGTTTACAATTGAATTGTGCGCAGATTTAGTTGTAATTCTGGTAATTGTTGAATTTGATGCCGAGAGGTAAAAATACCACAATAAGGCCACTGAATAATAGGCGGAATTAGTCT
Source organism: Suaeda aralocaspica (assembly GCA_016808085.1). NCBI lineage: Eukaryota > Viridiplantae > Streptophyta > Magnoliopsida > Caryophyllales > Amaranthaceae > Suaeda > Suaeda aralocaspica. The sequence goes on from PYUH01000855.1 coordinate 49,979, forward strand.
AGGCATGAGCGAGAGCCGCTAGATGAGTTTCGAGGGAGTCTAGATTCGAGAGAATTAGTGAGCCCTAATTTGACGATAATTGTGAGGTTGAACGATCTTTGTTAGTGAATCCATTAGTTGTTCTTGGTGACCCGAATGACCCTAGGCTTAATTTATTGGTTTTAATCTTCGTCATTTCCCGTAATTAGTCAGTATTCAGTTAGTTAGTCAATATCTCTCGACCAAGGCCCTTTGTACGGTTTAAGCTTTTTAGAACTAATAGGGTTCAATTGCTTCCCTGAGGATTCGATCCTTACTTCCCTAGCTACATTAGTTAGTGTCGTTTGGTTTATTTTTGGTAGGTGTGCGATAGCCTCATCAGAAGGCTATTTTTTGAGTTGAAGGCATACTGAGGCTGCTGTTTAGCCATGATATGGGAAGTATAGCTGCTATAATGCAATTGTACTCTCATAGTGTGACTGATTTTCAGTTGTGTGCTTTCAGCTGTTTAGGCTGGTGTTTGCAGTTGTTTGGTTGTTGCTTTTAGCTGCTGCTGTGGGGAGGTTGTTGAGTGGCTGTGTGGCAGGCTGTTTGTGCAGGCTTTGGTTGCTGTTGGCTGTACNTTGTTGGCTGTACTTCAGCAAGCTGGTTTTTGGACTACTTTAGTGCAAAACTGAGTCGGTTTTAGCACTGTCTTGTATAGTTACAACAAGCATAACAGCAGAACTACAGCACCAAGCACAACAGCAAGCACAACAGCAGAACAACGCAGAACACAGCAGCAAGCACAATAGCACAACAGCAAGCAACCACAACAGCAGAACTACAGCAGAACAACAAGCTAGCAACCAGATTGAATGCAGAACTAGAACTAGAACTAGTGCAGGCTGCTAGCTACTTGTGTAGGTTTTCAGGGAAGTTAGTGCTGTGGTGTTTGATATGCAGAAGTGAAGGTTGGGAAATGCAGTTTGCTTGATGAAGGCCTGAGCAGTTCGGGTTCAAATTGAAACAGAAACAGCAGCAAAAACAGAAAGAACAAGTAAAAACAGGTTCGGGGTGGGACAGACGTAGAAAAAGCATGCCTGAATCGGCCTACACTTGCCCGAATCGGCTGAGACTTGCCTGAATCGGCCTCGACTTGACCGACTCGGCAGAGACTTGCCCGAATTGGCCAAGACTTGCCCGAATCGGCCAAGACTTGCCCAAATCGGCCAAGACTTGCCTGAATCAGCCGAGACTTGCCCAAATCGGCCTAGACTTGCCCGAATCGACAAAGATTTGCCCGAATCGGCCTCGACTTACCCGAATCGACAAGACTTGCCCGAATCAGCCTAGACTTGCCCGAATCGGCCGATAGTTACCCACATCGGCCAATACTTGGCCGAATCAGGCAAGATGTGCCCAAGTTAAAGGAGTACCCCAAGTTAAAGGAGTACCCCATTGTTTCTAACATCAAATAAAGAAAGCTTACATACTCACCGTGGTCAAGTCATCTGATGCCGTGCAACTTGAAATGATATCTAGCATATACCTCATGACATAGTAGCCACAGTCGACGCCGTTTTGTTGTTGTGGACACTATAAACAATGATAAATTAGCATTGTAAATCTTACAGCACTTCGGAAATTTTCAAAATACATCTATTGAATGAAACTACTAAAAATACCTCGACATTTATCAACTTAGGAATTGAGCCACTTGGGGTAATACCAATCTTCCTCATAACACTACATAACCATAAAGAATAGCATTTGACAAATTTGTTAGTAACTTGTAGGCACTTTAGACACATATACACAAACAAACATCTATTACTTATTTACCTATTCAACCATGTCATGATCATATATTTCTTTGGTGGTTCAGTACGACACGAGTCAAAGATATACACCGTGTGCGTCCAAGGAGAAATGAGTAGAAGGACCCAATGCATTCTACAAGAACAATGCCAGTATGTAAAAATGACACTTTGTTCCCGATTACAGTATATAGTATGGAAATACTTTACTACTATTGTGTAGTTAAGATTCGCATACCTCTCTAGGTACGGTGCTAGAACAAACTTTCTCTTGGATCGCATTGCTTCAACAACACCGCGCTCTAGGTAATCTTTTACTTCTGCTGGAATCTTTAAGCATCGTTGATCATGAATCTCATACGGACATAACCAACCGACCTTTAAAATTGTCTGGCACCCATCCAAATCCACATACAATGCGCTATTACAAAAAAATGTTAGTTACTTAGGCCGATTAAAGACGTTCATGCACAACGATTAATTACAACAGAAACATGTGAGTAATGTAATTAAAGTCATTGTAACTACTTACCTCATGAAAGCTTGTAATATACCGATCGATAGCATATCTCCGGCCAGGAAGTCAGCAACATCTCCTCGTGTAATCCAAGTATCGGTGCCTTCAAAGTAGTGAAATTGTGTCTTATTCAACACCACTTTGAGAGACACATTTGCGGGCTCGTCCTTCAAACATGTGTACAGCCAAGTACACTCTTCCGTCAAACTTCCAACCACTTCATCATTAACTAACTGTAGTGCTTCCCCGGGAGTAAAACCCTTGGAGGAGATTTTTTTTTGTGGGCGTTCAATCTTTTTTGGAGGTTCTTGTTTATCAATCGAGTTCGCCTTGTTCTTAGCAGATGCCACCATTTTGCCTTTACAGTCTCCTTTGTTCCCTCCATCTTGCTTCGGCTTCTTTGGACACAACTTCTGCAAAACCTATATAATACCTCAAAAGCTTAAAATAAACCATACTTCATACTTTCTTTATTAAAAACAATCAAACATTCTTGTTCAAATTAAACCAAATGTATTGGGGAACTGAAAGATTGAAAATACCTCCTCTGAAAACCGCACCCAAGCGCGTGGCCATGTAACAAATGAACCTTGTGCTTGAGCTACGGTGTTAATGTCATATTCAACCCTTGCCACTGGGAGTGCATAATCTTCCATTCCATTGACAACTTCATTAACGGCGACCCGAAATTCTGAATCTTCTACTTTTTTGAAATGACTGACCCCATCATTGTTTGGAGGTTGTACACATCCATACGCAACCTCAACTAAGTCCCCACATTCCTCATCCCAATCCATAGGAAGCAGTAAAATGCATGGAGTCTCCTCCTACCACGTGCATATAAACATATATGTTAACTAAGAGTGGAAATAGACTTTCATAACATGTTTTAAATCACTAAATGACTATGATTGAAATGAATCAGTACCTTTACATCAGGTAATGGGGGATCAGGAGTCCTCTTCGTCATTTTAGAGGTGCCATGTTTGCTTGACTTATCAGGAACTTGAGCCATATTCAATTCCACAACGTCCTTCAACCCCAACTTATCTAAGAAGGAATTAAATTGAGAAGACATCTGATGTGTGACCTTTTGCACCTCCTGTTCGACCAACTCTTGCACTTTCTTCTCCATCTCCAATTCTATCGTGGAGCTTGAACAACGTGATTGTGAGGAAACACCAAGACCTTTCTTGCTGCCTAAACGGACACCTCCTCGTCCTCTTACTCGACCTTGGTGATCTTTCCCCACAACCATCACCAAAGCATCTTTGCCAGGTTCAGGCTTAAACTCACCCTTTGCCTCCTTCTCTTTCAATCCAATCTGCACAAACGCCAGTTGACAGTTTTAAGCAAAGATGAGCAAAAACAGACATTGGGGAGCAAAAACGGAAATTGGGAAGCAAATACGGAAATCATACCACAGCATCGGCAATTTTCTTCACGGACGGATTTGAGATGGTCCTTTTCCCGGATGAATCTCGACCATGTAGAGAGCAATACCAATCAACGACCCTATCACCAATAAGTGTGATTGATGAGGAGGATCCACCGGATGTGGTTGCACCACATGACACCACCTTCTGATAGAATCCCTCGTCATACCAAACCTTTTTTGATTGGTTGTAGGTTCGTCTACCCATGTGATGATAAGCTAGTTTTTTTTGGCACTTGTAGAAGCCTTAGCACGTTTTTCCTATCATGTACGATCGAATTCAAAGTTATAATGTGCCCGTAATAAGCATTGTAAAACGAATAACAAAGTATGAACATGACAACAAAGGAAAATAAAGATCAAATAAAATATGTTCACTTACAACTTCTTTTGGTGTAGTCTTTTGTGCCACAAATTCTGATCAAATGTCCGGGGTCAAGTGGGGGTAAATATCCCACGGCATTTTGTCATTTTCCGCCTTGTCTCCCTCACCTTCCACACCCTTGCTTGTGCTTCCTCTCTTCCTCTTCTTTGTGATCCACCAACTCACTAACTTTGATTTAAAATCTCTAAACCTTTGAGAAAATGCCGAATAGAAAACATTCTTCTTCTGTTCATCGAGCTCAATGTGAAACAAACTGTGCACAGCTCAGAGGGAAGTTGTTAGTACTATATGATTTAAAAAAAAAATAAAGAATAAGGATACTATATGCATAAGTGCTTAAAAATTTACCACTGTATCTTCCCAACAAGATTTCTTTAGACCTTCATCTACATCCTCCCATTTATCTAAGATCGAAAGTTTTCGAACACAAACCCCAACATGTGTTCCATACCTAGTCCTCCACTTTCCCGCAGGTTGCCCGTATACATCATACTCCAAGTGCATTGGTTCACTTGTTTGCACGCCTTTAGATGGACCTCGACGCTTCTGCGGCAATTTGGACTTAGAGCCTTGACTTGTTGATGGTACAATTGCAACATTTTGATTCACTACGGAGGGTAAAACTATTTGTTGTTCAGGAAGGAGGCTAGCTTTCTCAGCAGCGAGTTCATGCTCCTCGATTTTATCAAGTAACTTGTCATAAGCCACATCTTCCGGTTCCCCTTGATCCTCTTCTCTAGAGGCATCAAACGACGGATCAGATTCAGAGCATTGGCTGTCAGAAGTGCGTGTATCATCATCATCACTACCCATTGCCAAGCCAACCTAGCAAATGAATACCTGCACTACATAGGACCGAAAGAATAAAGTCATACTCAAGAATTCCGAATTAAAAAATTATCAATGAATTTAATAAATTCTCAACAAACATATATGGATATCCAAACAACATTACGAATAGGATCAAAAGCATATATGATTATCCAATCGCAGTTATGATCAATCAATAATAGTGATTTTTATAAATTGACATGCACTAAATTTAATAATAAATTAAATTCAGTAATTAAAAAACAATTGAACACTTCATTTAAAATCAACATTACATTCAAGTTTGATTCAAATATAATCTCAAATACAATCAACATTACAAATCTTCTGCTGTNATCTTTTGCTATCAATCCTCAACAACTATCCCTTCTGTATGGTCATCACGCATGTAGTTTGTATCATCTACAATTGAGTCAGCTACATTTGCTTTGGGACCCGAAAACGGTGATGAATCATCGAAGGCATCATACTCTTCCTCATCATCTACATCACCTACTCCAAGTATACTTCTTTTACCAGGCACTGCAATAGACCATTTACGATCTTCCGGGTCAGCTATGTAAAACACTTGCTTAGCTTGTGATGCAAGTATAAAAGGCTCTTCACCATCGCGCATGCGTGCAAGATCAACAAGGGTAAACCCACAAGGGTCATCTTTCTTAACTGCACGGCGGCTTGAATCTACCCACTTGCATTTGAAAAGACCAACTTTGAAAGTTGAGTAATCTAGCTCCCATATTTCTTGTATTTTGCCGTAGTACAACATCTTAGCATCTACATGAGATTGGTCCTTAGCACTTGCGTAAAATGTAGAGGATGCCACTACACAAACTCCACTATTTTGTAAACAACGAGACTTTTCGTCTTGAGAAATGGTGTAAAATGTGTAGCCGTTGACATCATATCCCTCAAAATAATTAACAGAATCCCGAGGACCAAAAGCCAACCACCGAACAGTTTCAGAAACACCCTCCAGTTGCCCAATGATCACTCAATTATAAAACCAATCAACGAAGGTTTTATTATGCAATAACATCAATGACCTTTCCCCTTTTAAATTGGGGTTTTCATCCCTCAAAACTTGCATATGCTCATCTATAAATGGATGCACTTCCGACACATGGTGTAAGACATACAAGTGCGCTTGTCGGAGNTGGAGTATGTGTGTGAAAACGGTGACCGTCTTTGACCCAATTGTCCCCTTACCATCTAACCTGCCTTCATGACGAGAACTAGGAAGACCAATAGGTGTCACACCTGATAAATACTCGGCTACAAAATTACTAATCTCATCAGCCACAATGCCATGAACCATACTAGCTTCAGGTTTTGCAGTATTCCTTACTTTATTTCCATAGACCCCCATTTGCCTTTCAAATGGATAGCACCATCTCAAATACACAGGACCCAAAAGCTTAATTTCACGCACAAGATGAAGAATTAGATGAACCATTATGTCAAAGAAAGTAGGAGGAAAATACATCTCAAACTTGCATAGAGTCACAATAACGTCTTGTTGAAGAGCGCCCAACTTTGCGGGATCCAACACTTTACTGCAAATTGTATTGAAGAACGAACACAAAGAAGTAATAGTGTACCTTACATGTTTAGGTAGGATCCCACGAATTGCAATTGGTAAGAAAACTTGCATCATAACGTGGCAATCGTGTGATTTCATGCCGGACAACATCAATTCACCATCTAATGACACAAATCGTTTCATGTTCGAGGAGTAACTAGACGGTACCTTTATGTTGTACAAAGTCTCACAAAAACGCTTTTTCTCAGCCTTGGACAATGTGTAGCAAGCTGGTGGCAGATAGTAAACGGTCGCTTGTTCGAAATTATCTTGCACCTCATTTTCCTTTTCCTTTCCCTTTTTAGAAAAGGCATGTCCGTCTTTCACAGGCTTCTTCCTTTTCCTACTTCCCTTCACCTGAGGCCACAACTCAGGTCTCACACCAATTTTTTTTAAGAAATCGCGAGCCACTTTTCCGTCCTTACTCTTACCAGTAATGTTAAACAATGTTCCAAGTATGGCATCGCAAACATTTTTTTCAACGTGCATTAAGTCAACACAATGGCGAACTTGTAAATCTTTCCAATATGGAAGCTGCCAAAAGATGGACTCCTTTTTCCACAACAATTTACATTCCTTGTTCGGTTTACCGAAAATGGTTTCCACACCCTTAACACGCTCATAAACCTCATACCTAGTTAAAGGTCGGCGAGCAACACGATCTTCAACCTTTCCGTTGAATGCTTTCTTCTTCCTACGATAAGGGTGATTGGGAGGTAAGAACCTCCGGTTACACCAATCGACATACTTACCGACCCATGTTTCATCCATCTCATCCATACAAATAGGGCAAGCATTCTTCCCTTTATTCTTGTACCCAGATAAGTTTCCATAAGCCGGGAAATCATTTAGAGTGCACAAAAGCATGACACGCAATGTAAACGTTTCCCTTGCATGAGCATCAAACACTTCAACACCTTCATCCCACAGCTTCTTCAAGTCATCAACAAGAGGTGCAAGATAAACATCAATGTCATTACCGGGCTGCTTGGGGCCAGAAATCAAAAGAGACAACATAAGGTACTTTCGTTTCATACACAACCATGGTGGAAGGTTGTAGATAGTGAGAATAATCGGCCATGAGCTATGCTTTGAACTAAGAGTGCCGAAAGGGTTCATTCCATCAGTGCATAACCCTAGCCTTAGGTTACGATTGTCCGCCCCAAATGTCTGATATTTTCTGTTAATATTCTTCCATTCAGGAGCATCGGACGGATGTTGGAGCAAAGTCGACGACTTCTTCCTCCTTTCTGCATGCCACCTTAAATTCTTGGCATCCTTACTAATTGAAAACAACCGCTTGAATCTTGGTATAATAGGAAGATACCACAACACTTTTGCAGGCGGGCCTTTGGCACCACGTGCCCCTTCCCTCTCATACCTAGGCAACTCGCACTTTGGACACTTGTCCAAGGATTCATACTCATTTCGATACAATACACAATCATTAGGACATGCATGTATCTTATGGTACTCCAATCCAAAAGGCCACATCAATTTCTTGGCATAGTAATTGGACTTAGGAAGCTCATTCCCATCGGGAAACATAGTTGCCAAAAGACTTAACAACTCAGTAAAACCAGTGTCACACCAGTTGTACTTTGACTTTATATTATACAAGTCTAACACAGCTGCCAGTTTACTCCATTTTGTACAACCTGGCCACAAAGGCTTAGTAGAGGCCTCTGAAATGAAGTCTAAGGAACGTGAATCCTCTATACCCTCCATCATCTCATCCACACGATCTACATCCTCATCGTCTCCCGCTACATCATTAAGAAAGACATCATCATTGCAGTCAAATGGTTCTTCTTGTTCATGATGGTAATTATGTGACTCAGAATTGCCTACATACACTCCCTCCTCACCATGGTAAACCCAAACATGGTAATTAGATCGAAAACCCTTACAAAATACGTGTTGCCTAAGCTTGGTGATGCTTTCAACAATATTAACATTGGCGCAATTAAGACAAGGGCAATAAAAGCCTTGTATGTCATCTTTACCAGCCGCTTTATAAGCTGCTTTCCTGGCCAAGGCACAGTTACATAATTCCTCAACCCCTTTCAAAAATGCTTGACATTCCCTACTACCATACATCCATGAACGATCTTTTTCCATCACTTCAACAACATGTGCGGAAAATGACAACATAAGTTAATTAAACAGACATTAATGACATCAAGTTCTTAAATAGACATAAGTTAATTAAACAGACTTTCATTTCCTGGTTATTGTTATTCTCAATCAACCTTAATCATCAACATATTAAGAATATTATCAAGTTCTCAACTTTTTTCCTGGATTTTTTATCAAGTTTTTTTAATCTGATGACAACATAAGATTACAATATTAAGACACTAAACCCCATCTCAAATTCAGCCAATTTTACTCTAACAAATCCCAACATATAAAAAACCTTCAAACAATAAAAAAACCACATCACTAATAACCTAAATCACACACATTGAAACACTAACACAAAATACAGTTGCAAAAACAAACACAATTTCCTGCTAAAATTAATCCAAATAAATGCCATAAACAACAAAACCCCACAAAAAATTAACCTGCAACAAACACAATTCTACAATTACGTATCACGAGTCAAATTCTACAACAAGCTTCAGTCACTAATCAAACACCCATTCGCTACTAACGGAAATAACAAGGACAATTACGTATCACGAGTCAAATTCTAGCAACAAAACTATCCAATTATACCAAGATGGCCGGTCTAAAAATATAATTTGAAAGTTTCGAGCAAAAACACAGATTATCAATCCAATTAATTATGAACAATACTAATAAAAATCACAACTTCCTCATTCTCACAAAGTAATTAATCCACTACTCAATATATCTCCCTACCCTAAACTAATTTAGCCTGACATATTAAGAATTGGAAGAGCAGTAATAAGAATAGTTATTGAAACCATCAAAGCATCAAAATAAAGAAGACGAAGAAGAGTACTAACTTACTAATCTCCTGCCTAACTAATTAGAATTCTAATTCCACTAACCAAATTCAACAATAAACAAATCAAACTCCCACAAAATTCTACAGACATTACCCCTAGTTTCCATTGCACCAGAAAGCTACAACTAAATTAAACAATTGAAAGAAACAAAAGACAATTATTACTACTCAACAGCAAATCGTAAACTGCTAGTACTCAAACAAATAAAATAGAAAACAGAGGAAATCAACATTAAATCGACATAAAGAAAACAAACCAAGTTCGAAAAGAAAACAGAAAAAAAAAATAGAAATTGACATTAAAGAAAACGAAATAACAAGGTGAAAGTTCGAAGCTTACTTGAGGACCGAAAGATGAGACCAAGTGTTCACTGGAGCAGACCAAGTTCGCCGGAAGAAGTTGAGATGCAGCACAGCGAATTGAAGAGGTGGGAAGAAGAAGTTTTAGTGAGGTGAGGGAGAAGAAGAAGTTTGTGTGAGGTGAGGGAGAAGAAGTTTCTGCAGTGAGGTGAGGGAGAAGAAGACGTTTTTGTGAGGTGAGAGAGAATTGGTTTGTTGTGCGTGCAAAGAATGGCAAAGGGCGTGTAGTTTGTTAGGTTTTTAAAAAAACCTTTTGCTGCGTCACACCTAACCGCAGCAAATACTTCAAAAACCGCATCAATTGAGTTTTTTGCTGCGACTTTTACTGACCGCAGTAAATGATGCACTTCTGGGTTTTCCCTCCAAAGTTATTCGCTGCGTTTTTTTTTTTTGCTACACAAACCGCAGCGAAAAGGGTGTAGTATTTAGCAATTTTTCCACTAGTGTGTATTTGCTCTAAGTAAATGTTTTTTTTCCCTCCCAAATATAAATGTAAATGAAAGTTCCATATTTCCAATATGTCCTTTAACAAAACCTATAAAAAAAAAAAAAGAAAAGAAAAAAACCTTTTCTCCCAACGAATAATCCCTTCAAAACAACCAACTTCATCAAAAACACAAACACTTCGAAACTCTGTTTCATAAATTCAGCCTTCTTCAACAATGGCTGAAACCTCAATCACAAACCCAGAAAAACCTTTCAAATTCCAAATAAACCCACCACATAAACTCAAGAATTCAACTGAATTCAACAATTTGAATCAAACCCCATCAACTAAAATCATTGATTTCTTCAAGAAAATCAATTCAGAAGGTCTACGATTGGTGGAATCTCCTGATAATTCTCTCGATTGCAGTATGCACAACATCCAAACTGAAGAACTTGTCGAAAGTCTTTCCTCGAACACAGGTAATTCAGAGTTCATTATCAATGTTGTTTGTTATATATAATCATGCTTTTGTTGTTTGATTTATAGTGTATGCTTCGCTGTTCTTGACTTTACTGTTTTGTATTTATTTCGCTGTTAAGTTTTTAGCGTAGCTGATTCATTTTTTATTTTGTCAATTCTTAAGGATCATGCTATTGTGATTGAATATAGTGTAATAAGTTGCAAGAATTGAATTGTTGGATTTGAGTATCTATTTGACGATTTACCATTGAGTTTTTGGGAAATTGTTTCCTCATTGTTCCTAAGAAAGAAGTTAATAGTTGGAAATGATATAAAGTGAATCCTACTATAATTTCTTGGAGCAATTTACATGATATTGGAAATGTTTTCAATTGCTACTTCAAAAGGTCGAAAGAATTAGGCCTAAGAATTTGTCATTATGGCCGAATTCATAGTCATATTCATGAAATAGTTTTGCTCTCGGTTTTTGATATTTTGTGCATTGTAATCAGTACATATTTCCTGTTTCTTGTGCTTTTTAATTTTGGGGTATGAAGGGTTGTTTAGTTTCTTCAGTTCAATGCGCGTATTCAAGGGTTGTTTAGTTTCTAGAATGTAGATTGATGGCTGTTTACATAGTTTAGTAATATAAGACTTAGCTTTGCCACAGTTCATGTTTATAGACATTACTTTCGAATATATTCCTGCTTAATCATGCTGCTAATCCAAGACTAATCGGATTGTACTGTTTTTGTATTATCAGGCGGACTTCCAAGTCCTGATTCATCATTTGTTCCTAGAACTTTAAATTCCATGACAACTTCAGTTAAGTTCAACAACAAACATTTTACAAGCTATATTATTTTGCATCATCATCTGATCTAATTATTTAATGCTCATTTCAGGTCAATGTGTCTGCTGATGAAAAGCTAGAAACTGATCATCTGCCATGTCTAATCAGTGGTGCGGCTTCTTCACAAAATGTAATTAAAAGTCTGCTGGTGGATAACTGCTTTGGCAGAACTGGAAAGTCTGATGTAACACTGAATCCTAGTACTATACGCGCTATCAGATACTGTCCAGTAAGTCCCATATTTTACTTCTTTTATCAGGTAATTAGTGTATTGCATACTGATCTAGTGCTTCTGCTTTTCAGGTTAGGAAACTCGCGGATGTTGATCCAGCAAGTGGTAATATGCCATATCCAAATCGTGCAGTCCATCACCAAGCGAACGGTGTGCATGAAAATGGGGTTCATGATGCTGAGAATGGCAATCAAAATGATGGTGAGAATGGGATTCATCATAATGGTGAAAATGGATATGCAAACGGTGATGAAAATGGCAATCCAAATCCAAATAGGGGTGAGGATGGCGGGAATGGCAATGGGAACGGTGATAATCCTGCAGTAGTATTTGAACCAGCTTTTTATTGGTATCCCCCCATTGTAATTGAAAGGTATGAGTCGAATGTGGATAATAACGGTCAAGTAGTTCGTGGACAGGACATTTACACAAATATATTTGCTTCAAATTATGATAGCTGGGAAGCCATCACTGCTGCAATACGTCAAATCTGGTGGCAGGTAACCATCAACAATCCCATTGACATCGATGAACCTGAGATGGATGAAATAAATCCTTATTTTGATAGCTGGCCTAGATGTTCATCGGACTTTGGTTATCATCAACCTATTACTCGCCATTTCGTGCACTACGATCCATATATATTTCAATGGACAACTATCAGACATTTTGTAGGAAAAGTTGTAGTGCATGGTGAAATTGGATTTGCAAATGTTGGTGATCTTGACGGCAATGGCAATGGCAATGGAAATGGCGGTAATGCGCTGCAATTCCAGTTTAGTAGGTTTCCTGCCGTTGAAATTGTAAGGCATCAATGGGTTTTGAATAATCCGAATAACTATCATGCCGAGCCTGTCATTTACACTAATATATTTGCTAATCGATACGAGAGCTGGCAAGCCTTCAGTGCAGCAATACGCCAATTGTGGCAGCAGGTTACCGACAACAACAACGTCAATGCCCCTGAGATTGAAGCTATAAATCCTAACTCTGATAGTTGGCCAGGATGTACAACAGACATTGGTTTCCATAATAAGACGAATGGCCAGTTCATTCGCTTTGATTGGCAAGTAAATCCGTGGTTAAATATAAGAGACCATGTAAACTCTGTCTTGGTGAATGGCCCAGATGTTGATCACTAACATGGTTTCGTGCTCGTAGAATCATTCTTTGTTGTCTGGAAATGAAAATACAAGTTTATAATTAGGTCCTGTATTAGTCATTTTTAGTAAGGTTGATGCATGTAGTTTGTATAGTACACAGGTATACAACAATATAATGATAGCTCATCGATGTATGTACTGTAGGATAAGCAATTGTTGATTATCTTTTCTTAAGCAGATACCTATAAATCATATAAAGAATTTTCTTCTAATTTGTCCTTAAGCAGATACCTATTTCACAGAAATTATCTTTTCTTACATCTTGGTCATGTAATAAAATTTTGATAGGTTGTTTTTACATGATTATATGCAATATAAGTTGGCCACACAAATGTCATAAATAAGATATATGAACTCAAATTATGATCATAAACATCTTTGTAATCAAGCGACTGTCATATAATTGGATGACAAGTCCTGCCCAATACAATCATATTCGGCTATTATTAATAAAATTTCTCCTACCTTTTTATAAACGAATAAAGTGGTAAGTAGCGATCGTATTCACATGCAAAAGGAAAGATTTTATATTAAAAATATCTAGTATAATATTATTATTAATCATCTAGGGGCCTGTTTAATTCACTTTATAATCGGTTCAATTCAGTTCAGATTATTTCAACTCCGTTCTATTCAGTTCAATTCAGCTCTTGTTTTATTTTGCTAATTATTATTTTTGTTAATTAATTTGTTCCTAATATTATTTGTTCATATTATTAGTTAATAAGATATAAACTACCAATAACGTTAATTTGTTTAAAAGTAGAATGTAATTCCAAATTAATAATATTCTACTGTTTTTATACCATAATTTCTCATTTAAAAAGATGTGCACATATAAATATCCATGTACAAATTAATTTGCATAATACATATAGATTTTTGTTTTTTTTGAACTGAACTTATTTTTGCTGATCTGAACTTATTTTTGCTGAACTGGACTTATTTTTGCTGATCTGGACTTATTTTTGCTGATCCAAACTTATTTTTGCTGAACTGAACTTATTTTTGTTGAAAATAAGTAAAAATAACACGAGGAGAACCGGGCCTAAGTTAAAATATAAGGATTAAATTAAAATGGGTACAAATGATATCCACTTTTAACTAATTTTCGATTGGTGGGTCTTTGTCGGTGGTTTCGAAGACGTCCGAGGGTTCAATTATGGCCGGCAGTGGTGTCGACTGAGAGAAAGACGATAAGGGTGGTGGTGGATTGGTGGCTTCGAATGAAAGGAAGATAAACGTGGTGGTGGTTTCGGGTGAAGGGGATGGTGGTGATGGTTTGGACGGAAAGAGAGAGAAGGGTGGTGGTAGTGGTGGTGTGGTGATAGAAGGTAACGGAAAGGTGGTGGTGGTGATTGGGGTTTTGGTTCGGCTAATTAGCTTAGTATAATTATGTTAATTAGTTTAGAAAATCACATTTAATGCTATAAATTAAGGGGAAATTTTGAAATCTCAAATGAAAAAAATTTACCAAAGTAGAAAATTTTGCAAATGTTGCAACTAATGTGAAACTGCCCATTTAGTAAAATGTTGTAACTAGAGAGAAACGGAGGTAGTATATACATTACTAGACTACTAATATACTACGTACAAAAGCTGGAAAGTTGTAGAAATATAAGATCCACATTTTTGTAAGGCTTTTATAGACAACCAAAATTAGGAAATAAAATGAGAGTGAGGGGTAGCTCAAGTAGTTAAAGCTTCCCTCCCGTTTTTAGGAGATCCTGCGTTCAATTCTTACCCCGCTCTTCCTCAACATCATCAAGTTGCCAGTTCCAATTTTCAAGGTTAGACTAATTATTGTTATTTTACCATTATTTAATTATAAAGTACTTTTGTTGCAATTTTGTGTAATGTACTGTGCTAATTGCCTAGTTCTTATGCCTAAGACGGAGCAACTATTTTTTCTTATGTGACTATGTGTATGGTTAGATAAGTTTATTTCTTATGAGTGATGTGTTAATTGTTATTGTCTAATGGAATTGCGTGCGTCGTAATTCTGTGTCAATTAAACTTTTAATCATGTTATTTTAATTTTGATTATGATTGTGTTATCTATATGTACTATACGTATACAAATATGATTGATATACATATAAAACTATTAGAGATGGTGATGTTCGAAGAGGGTACGCATGATGGTGGTGGTGCGTGCGAATATGGGTGGACTGATGATTGTGGTGGTGGTGGGGGCGGTGGCGGTGACGATTGGTGGAAGCTGTGTTAGGGGTTGTATTGTGTAAAGGGTAAAATACAGGTTTCCAATTTAATATATTATAAATTGACGAAATAGACCTTGTGAGATATTTATCTTAGTTTTTCACGTGAGAAACTAGGAATTCCCCAAGTCTACTACATCTCGTTGAACTTTGTATTTTATTCATGTGTTTGACCCCTTTTTCCTAGTTTATTTTGACTCTGACCTTGGTTCTGTGGAACTATTTTGGCTAATATTTGGTTGTATGGAGTTGTTTGTGCTTTTAATAACGTTTTGGAGGATTACGGTGTTTTTACATTGATTCCGAGGCGATTATATGAGCTATGACTAGATATGAGAAGCCATGGGTTAGTATTGAAGTATTCAGGGAGCCATGATGTAGCTTTGATGAGTTAGGAGACGAGCTGTCTTGATTATGGTGAAGAAGTCATTTTGCTCGGGCACTCAAGCAAATTCCGTCTGGTCAGTTGGGTGAAATTTACTTAGATTTTTCAAGACTTATGGGGAGAGAGCTCGGGTTTTGGAATTTTTGTATAAACAGTGAACGATTTTAGGATTTTTGTACCTTACATTATACATTACATTATGTGAGCCTAGGTTTTCATTAAGTTAACTCTCTAGAACTACTCCTGTGAACTCAATTATTCAATCATTCAACACAATCATTTTTCCAGGTTTTATTCAATTTCGTCTTTTGTTTTTATTTGTTTAATGTTATTAGCTTATAGTTATTGGTAGTAGTTTAGTTTTAGTTAATTATTCCTAGATTTTGTTTTGTACACTAGTTCTTGATCTTGTTTTCTTTTTAGTTTATGTAATTAGTTCATTTAATTCAATTATGTCTCTAGTTCTAGTTTTCGATATTAATTTGTTCTCTTTAGTTTTAATTATGTGTGAGTAGTTTAGTGTCTAGGACTAGGGGATCCATGGGTCGATTTCATTGTTTTGATTTTTGATTAATTAGTATGTTTTATGTTATTACTGAATTCCTTTTATCAATTGATATTCATTCCAATTAAATACTGGCTAGGTTTAGTAGTTAGTTTGATATTGTCGAAATTGATGGCGATAGGTAAGATTACCGCAATTAGATCACAGGGATATTAGGCAAAACGAGTCTAAAAGAGCGAGAGTCATTAAAGGAGTTTTGAGGGAGTCTAGATTCGAGAGAATTAGTGAGACCTAATTCAGGATTACATAAATCTATTAGTTAATTGTAGTCAGTTATTTGTTCGATTGATCCATGGTAAACCGATGTCCTAGATTTAGTTATTGACATATTTCCGTGTTTGATTTCTTGCTTAGTAGTAATTAGTTCTTTAGTTAGAAACCATTCCAAAGGCTCTTTATGGCAAAATAGCTTTTTAGAATTAGCTAGTAGAATTATGTTTCCTCCCTGAGGATTCGATCCCTACTTCCCTATCTACGTTAGTTAGAGTTGTAGGTCATTTTTGATAGGTATACGACTGTCCCTCATCAATTTTGGCGTCGTTGCATGGCAATCAATTGCTTATTTTATGCTAATCGGGTTATTTTGTTTGTTTTTGTTACTTTTCCGTGTCAAGGAACTGACTTTTCTTTGAGACAGTTCTTACAGTTATCTGAAGTTTCAGTATTCGTGCAGGTTCTAGGTGTGTATGCCAGGTTTTTGGATTGACCCTGAACCAGAGATATCATTACATAAACGGAGTTGCAGAAGGAAGTGAAGGTTGCAGAGAGCTTATCTTACTGAACGAACTTTATCTGATTTGTCCCAACTTTTAGCTGAATTGGACGCTTCTGATGACGAAGAGATGTCAAGTTCCGACGATAATGAGAATAATGTGCCTCCGCCGCTTCCGTTGCCGCCTCCAGCGCGTTCATTAAGAGATTACTCACAACCCAATTCGGGTACAGTAGGTGGTCGATACTGAGTTCCTGATGCAGATGTTCGAAATTTTGATTTGAAGCTAGCTTTGGTGAATATGGTGGATAGGAATCAGTTTGCTGGAACAATGATGGAGGATCTGAATGATCATTTGACTACTTTTCTCCAGTATTGTGGTACGATCAAGCAACAGGGAGATTCTCAGGATTACATTAGGCGCATGATGTTTTCGTTTTCATTGAAGGACAAAGCTCGAATCTAGTTGAATAATCTCGATTTGGATAGTATTAACAGTTGGGATGAGTTAGCTCTAGCATTTAATTAAAAATACTACTCTCCAGAGCGAACTGCAACCCTACGGGCGTAAGATCACGAAAATCAACCAGGAAAATCATGAATCATTGTACGAGTCATGGGAAAGGTTTGAGGACCTATTGAGGCTATGCCCACATCATGGTCTTGAGAAGTGGTTCTTAGTTCAGTCATTCTACAACGGGCTAGGAAATGAGAGTCGGACACTACTTGATTCTGCTGCTAATGGTCGATTTTTGAACTAAGAGGTTGATGCTGCATATAAGTTGATTGAAGAAATTGCTATTCATAATTCACAATTTGGCAATCTCAGAGGACATTCGAAGAAAGGTGGAAAGTATGTAGTAGATGACAAATATGAGAGTCTAGCTTGACAAATCAATGCCATTAGTCAGAAGCTCGACAATATTAGCACCACTTCTCCTCCACCATAATCTATAGCTGCGATGGCTGCACTGTCGGAATGTACCGAGCCTTTATGTGATTCCCGCGGTTCATTCGGTCATAATGCCCAATCATGTCATAGTTCCATGGAGAAAGTGTGTGCTTTCCAATCCTATAAGAACAATCCGTTCTCTAACACGTACCGTAACACCCTGGAATTTCCTAACTTTCTACACTATTTTTTTTCGGAAAACATATTATAAATATTAAAGAATTATAATTATTGAACTCCTAAATAACGAGGAAAAACCAAAGTATTACTTTCATCGTGAGAACGGCTAAGGCATTTATCAAAGTACTACAACGGAAGTCTTAAAACCAAAACCAACTCAAAATCTTCAAATTCAAAACAAATCACAAAACCAAATTCAAACCAACACTGAAAATAAAAATCAATTTAAAACTTTATTACACTTCGGGACCATTTTAATGGCCTTAAAATCCAAAACTAGAAACTTTAAAAATACCAAATAATAGTTAGTACTTCATAAGCAATAAAATTAAAACTACAAAACTACACAGCAAGCTCTATCACTCTAGCCCAGCATGAAATGACATATGCCCACTTGTACCTGTATCTTTTCTTATTCTAGACAACTACTCACCAACAAGTGGGTCATTGTAGGGCCAAGTCCAAGACAAAGCCATGCACACAAAAAAAACAGTCAGCAAAGCTGAGTACATAACCACTAAAGACTATGCAACAAAACAACATGGACAAAAGTATTCACACGACTTACCTTTGATAACTCTTCACCTGTGCATAGACTCAACAAATTAATTATTATATTTAAACTTTGGATTCTGCATCAAACGGGTTTCCTTTATTTTAAAATCGCCCTATTGGGCACCAACTTGGGAGCAACTCCAATAAGGTATTATCTATGTCACATAAAGTGACGGAATTCCAACGCATTAAAAATGTAAAAGAGTACAACGTCTTGTACTCCAACTAGAAGTCATAGATTACAATTCCATACGACTCCCCCCATTGTTCATACTCAAGATTTATACGTTTCAAGAGTTTTGGTGTGAATCCTCTTACACTTTACGTGATTAACCGGTTTAATAATGTTATGACTCGCATACAACATCACATAAAAACATGCATCAAATCAAGCAAGTCGTATTAATTATCTTCGATTTAAAGTGATTCAAAAATAATCTCATGTGTGTCCTTTAATCAAACTGAACTTCCTTTATCACTCATTAACTGTGAGTGACTACTATTTACTTTCTCCTTGAGCACACATTAAACTGTGAGTGGCAAGATGTATACAATAATTGCTCATTAACTCCTTTTAATCATGTGAATAAAAATTCACAAACTACTTTTCTTGTTGATTAAGTAACTAACAAACTTAAATAACTTCCTTCCTTTATTAATAAGCTATTAGCCAAATTAAACTGATCATAACATTCTAATTTAATCTTATAAGATTTATATTGCTAACAACATGGAATGTCAAAATAATATAAAATCATACTTCTAATAAAACTTATTATGCACGTCAATTCATAATCCAACAAGCATAACAATATATCATAACATAAAGGATCAACCAAGCATGAATTCTAATTCTTATTTTTGTCTTTAGTACTTACATACCTTGTGAAATAGTGGTGCTCCGCCACAACTTCTAAAAGTTGACTAATTTGAAATCTCCTACATAGAGGAAACCAAAACTAAATTAAAACCTTGTTGACTAAGTTCTACAACTAACAACTCTAAACTAACTTTCTATATTGGAAACTTGTCGAAAACATTCCCTATATGGTCTCTATTCAATTCCATACTTCACTTAAATTTTTCTATTGCAAGATTACTTGATTTTCGGGATTTATTTATGCTTTATAAAACCTCAACATACATTATATGTCACTTTAGATAAGAGGACAACAATTTAAAATTGTCATAACTCCTTGAAAAACCTCATAAACAACACAAATCAATCATACAATGTAATACTTAATTTATAGGATCAATTCATGCTAATTACACACTTTAAAATACTAATTATTCACTTTACAAAATCTAGGCAGCATGTTAAACATTCTTAATATCACTTTTAAACTTCATGAAACATAGTAAAAATCATATGTAACATTTAGAATTAATATGTGATCATACTAGCAAAATATGAACACTTAAAAGTTATTTAAACTTGTTTTTATAAAATTTTCAGATTTATTAATTAACTTTAAACACATGGAAAACTCATAAAAACATCATAAATTCACCATAAAACTCTTTTACAATCTACTAACATCATTATGAAACCAATCTATGCTTTAGAATAATTTTTCATAAGCCAAAACATGTTCATAATATTTATTCTATTGAATGATTACAAAATTTGGACAGCAACTTATTTTATGTTTAAAGCATTTAAAAACCAATCTAAACTTCATAAAATCATGATAAATTTACTCAACAACAATTCATGATCATAATATTGAAGTTCAAATCCTTAAAACTCATAAAAATCAAGAATTTCAGTACTTTTTAAACCCTAATCTAAAATTTCATGAACAACAAATTAATTTATGTTTTATAACAAATCATAACTTCATAAAACATGATTGAAACTTATGAAAATATAATTGATCATAAATATAAGCATGAATTTGCAAAACTAAATCAAAAAGAAAGAAGAATTTTTTTTTATAAGTTCGAAGATACCGGAACAAGGGGAGGAGCGAGGGTGGCTTGCGGTGGTGTCGGCACAGGCGGCGAGGCTCGGTGGTCCGGCGGGGCTCCGGCGAGGGCACAAGCACAAAAAAAAGTTTTTTTTCTTCTTCTTCACCAACACTGATCTCCAAAAAAAAAATTTTTTTTCGGACTTCCCTTCTTCCTTTTTTTTCTCTTTCTCTCTCTAAATTTTGGAATCCTACATCACTAATTTGCAAGATGAAATATGATAATTGGATTTTAAGGGGTATTTATAGGCTCCAAAGTAGGATTTGGTGAAAGCCCATAATTATCCTAAATAGTGGAAATTACTTTTATGCCGTTGCCTTAAAATAAATTGGGAAACTCTTAAAAATTCTATTTTTAAAAACTTTTCAAAATATTTTATAAGACATAAAATATTATTTATAAACACAAATAATTATTTTTAATTAAAATTTATTAAAATTCCTTTGTTTAATATTCTTATTGAATACAACTTTTCAATAAAAATATGGGGTATTACACGTATAATCTAGGTTGGAAGGATCATCCGTACTTCTCCTATAGGGATAACAATAATGTGCAAAACCCACAGTAATTCCTACCACCTCAACAGGCTCATCAGCAGGTGCAACGATTTGCACCACCACAGCCACCAGGTTTCAGTAGACCACCATTTCCAGCACCACAAGCCCAACCTAGCAATGAGATTTCAGAGTTGAAGAATATGATGCTGCAGATGTAGAAGAATATAGAGGCAATGCAGACTCACAATAAGCAATTGGAGACCCAACTAGCTCAGATTGCACAGTTTATAGCTTAGCGGTAGCAGGGTCAACTACCTCCTCAACCAAATCTACCAGCTCAAAGAGATCATGTAAATTCCATCACTACCAGAAGTGGGACCCACTATGAAGGCACCAAGATGCCAACTAAAGATGCGGATTTAGGGATGGGAGCACAGACTAGTAAGACCAGCAATGTGGTGATTGAGGAGATTGCAGAGCCTACACCTTCTAAGGAGAAAGATGACACGGAGAAAAGGGCTCCAGTAGTTGACAAGCCCGTTGATACTTTGACACCTCCCAAGGTGCCACTACCCTTCCTGCATAGGGTAGATAGGAGTAAGAATGACAATCACTCCCGTAAGTTTGTCGATATTGTTAAAAATTTGCAGGTTATTGTGCCTTTTACTGACATGATTACGCAGGTACCTACATATACTAAATTTTTGAAATACATATTGAGGAGGAAGCGTGAATTGAGTTCAGTGGAGACTGTTGCTTTAAATGAGGAATGTAGTGCTATTTGACAGAATAAGTCTCCACCTAAACTCAAGGATCCTGGAAGTTTTTCTATTCCTTGTAACATTGGTCCATTATTTATCGATAAAGTCTTATGTGTTTTAGGAGCCAGTGATATGGCATTATCACTCTACAAGAAATTAGATATGGGTTCTTTGAAGTTCACTAACATTACTTTGCAGATGGAAGATAGAACTGTGTGTAACACCCTGGAATTTCCTAACTTCTTACTTTTTATTTTTCTGGAAAACATATTATAATTATTCAGGATTATATTTATTAAAACTTCTAAATATGGAAAAACCAAAGTATTACCGCCACCGTGATAACGGCTAAGGCATTTATCAAAGTACTACAGTGGAAGTCTTAAAATCAAAACCAATTTAAAACTAAACTTCAAAACAATCTCAAAATAAAAATCAACTTTAAACTTATTACACTTCGGAACTAAATTAATGGCCCTTAAAAACTAAAACTAAAAGTCTTTAGAAATAAAACAACGTCCAATATAAATGTCATTCATTCATAAGCAATAGAATAAAGTAAAGCTACAAAACACAACAAGCGCTCTCACTCCAGCCCATCATGAAAAGACTTATGCGCACTTGTACAAGCAGCTTTTCTTTTACTAGACAACTACTTACCACAAGCGAGTCATTGTAGGGTCATGTCCAAAACAAAGCCATGCACACAAAACAAAAAGTCAGCAAAGTTGAGTACATAACTACTAAAGACTATGCAACAACAATAAGAAATAAAACATGCACTCAACTTATCTTTGACAACTTTTTACCTGTACATGGACTCCACTAAATTAATTATATTTAAACTTATGGCTCCTGCATCGAACGGGTTTCCTCCTTAAAAAATCATCGCCCTATTGGGAACCAACTTGGGAGCAACTCCAAGAAGGTATTACTATGTCACATAAAGTGACGGAATTCCAAAGCATTAAAAATATAAAAGAGTACAACGTCTTGTACTCCAACTAGAAGTCATAGATTACAATTCCATACGACTCCCCCCATTGTTCATACTCAAGATTTATACGTTCCAAGATTTTGGTGGGAATCCTCTTACACTTTACGTGCATCAAATAAAGACATGCATCAAGACAAGCACGCCATATAAATTATCGTAAATCTAAGGTGATTCAATATTAATCCCATGTGTATCCTTTCGTTAAACTAAACTTCCTTTACCACACATTAGCGCGCTGTGAGTGGCGAGTTACTTACTTTCTCCTTGGTCTCACATTAAACTGTGAGTGGCGACATGTATAAAATAATTGCTCATAACTTCTTTTAATCATGTTTATAAAAATTCACAACTACCTTTCTTGTTGATTAAGTAACTAACCAACTAAAAAATAACTTTCTTTCTTGATTCATAATCTATTGGCCAAATTAATCTGATCATAACATTCCAATTCAATTTTATAAAAATTTATATTACTATTTATCATGGAATGTCAACATACTATAAAAAAAACATGCTTCTATTAAACTTGTCATGCACATAAATTCATGATTCAAACAAGCATAACAATATTTCATATAATCGACGATCATCCAAGCATGAATTCTAGTTCCTATGTTTGTCTTTAGTACTTACATACCTTGTAAAATAATGGTACTTTGCCACAACTTCTAGAAGTGGACTAGTTTAAAGTCTCCTACATAAGGAAAAACCGAAACTAAATTAAAACTTTGTTTACTAAGTTCTACAACAACTATAAACTAACTTCTCTATAGGAAACTTGTCCAAAAGATTCCTTATATGGTCTCTATTCAATTCCATACTACACTTTACTTTTTTATTGTATGATTACTTGGTTTTCGGGACTTATTTATTTTTTATTAAACCTTAGTATAAATTTTATGCCACTTTGGAAAAGTGAGCAATATAATTACCAAAACTCCTTGAAAAACTTCAAAAACAACATAAATCAATCATACAATGTATTGCTTAATTTATATGATCAATTTATGGTAATTACATACTTTAAAACCCTAATTATTCACTTTATAAATTCTGGACAACATGTTAAACATGCTTAAAATCACTTTTAAACTTCATAAAACATACAAAAAATTATATGTAACATCATAGAATTCATATGTGATCATACTAGCATAATATGAACACTTAAAACTTAGGCCCTGTTCTCCTCGTCTTATTTTTACTTATTTTCAGCAGAAATAAGTTATCTTCAACAAAAATAAGTTCAGTTCAGCAAAAATAAGTTCAGTTCAGCAAAAATAAGTTCAGTTCCCCGCAAAAATAAGTTCAGTTCAAAAAAAAACAAAAATCTATATGTATTATACAAATTAATTTGTACATGGATATTTATATGTGAACATCTTTTTAAATGAGAACTTATGGTTTTTGAACTGTTGGCACCGGCCCTACATTTTGTCTAACAATAGAATATAATTTTAAAAATATTCAGGTAGCATT
The DNA here is from genome assembly GCA_016808085.1 of Suaeda aralocaspica. Classification (NCBI taxonomy): domain Eukaryota; kingdom Viridiplantae; phylum Streptophyta; class Magnoliopsida; order Caryophyllales; family Amaranthaceae; genus Suaeda; species Suaeda aralocaspica. Next base: position 74,263 of record PYUH01000855.1, read on the forward strand.
TTCGAAGAGAATATGTATTGTATGGAAATAATATGTAAAAAAATATTTATATATGATTTTATATTTTTGATGGAAAATTGGAAATATATTATTTTATATGAAAATAAATATATGTTAATATAGGTATATGATAATATTATAATACATGGAAACTATATGATACCAAAAAGAAGATGATAAAATATTGTGCATTCCTTTGTCCATAAGATTCTTGAAATTTGAGGGAAAAAAAATCAAATTATATATAATTTAGAGATTATAATAAATCAATTATTTTCACCTAAATAAAATTCAATTATAGTATATAATTACCCTATAATTTTTAATTAGTATTAAACCAAATTCAGCAAAAATAAGTTTAGTTCAGCAAAAATAAGTTCAGATCAGCAAAAATAAGTTCAGTTCATCAAAAATAAGTTCAGATCAACAAAAATAAGTTCCGATCAGCAAAAATAAGTTCAGTTCAGCAAAAATAAGTTCAGATCAGCAAAAATAAGTTCAGTTCAGCAAAAATAAGTTCAGATAAGCAAAAATAAGACGTGGAGAACAGGGCCTTGCTTTAACTTGTTTTTATAAAAATTTCAGATTTATTTATTAACTTTAAAGTCATGAAAAACTCATAAAAACATCAAAATTTCATGGCAAAACTCTTCTACAATCAACTAACATAATTATGAAACCAATCTATGTTTTAGAATAATTTATCATAAGCCAAAACATGATCATAATATTTATTCAATTGAATTTCATGATTATAAATTTTGGACAACAATTTATTTTATTATTAAAGCCTTTAAAAATCAATCTAAACTTCATAAAATAGTGATAAATTCACACAACAATAATTCGTAATCATAATATTGAAGTTTAAATCATAAAAACTCATAAAAATCATCACTTTCATAATTTATAAACCCTAATCTAAAAGTTCATGAACAACAAATTAATTCATGCCTTAAAACAAATCATAACTTAATTAAAACATGATTAAAACTTATCAAAGTATAATTAAACATAAATATGAACATGAATCTGCAGATTGAATTAAAAGAAAGAAGGAGATTTTTTTTATAAAGGTCCGAAAAAAATACCAAAATAGGGGAGGAGTGGCTGCCGGCGGTCGTCCGACGATTCACGAATCCTAAGAAGCTCAACTCTCTTTTTTTCGAAAATCCGAACCGCAGTTTTTTTTTTTTTTCGGAAAAATCCTTTCTCTTTTTATTCTCTTTTCTCTCTTGATTTTTGGAATCCTACTGACAACTTATGAGCACGAAAATATAAAAATTTGGGTTTTAAAGGGTATTTATAGGCCCTAAAGTAGGATCTGAAAAATCCCATACTTATCCTAACAAGTGGAAATCACCTTTAGGCCCTTGCCTTATAAATTAGAAAACCCTTGAAAAAACTATTTTTAGAGGCCTTTTGAAATATTTTAAAAACATAAAATATTATTTATGAACACAAATAATTATTTTTAATTAAAACTTATTTATTATTTATTTTACTATTATTAAATTCTTTTCATTTAATATTCTTATTGAACATAAATTTTCAATAAAAATATTAAAAAAATTCGAATAAAATACAAAAATACTTTCTTAAAATACGTGAAAATGTGTGGGTATTACAGTCTACCCCCCTTAAAAGAAGTTTTGTCTTGAAACTTTGTGTACATTAGAGTATAGAATTTGAATAGAGAGTACATTTACTTTAAACTTCCTCACTGTAATACTATGTTGTTGTAGACCTTAAAAACTTACTTGACAACTTTTTAGTAGACAAACATATACTTCTTACTTAAAAGTCGTAGAAACACATAAAAACTTGCAAAATTGAGGGTAAAAAATGGATGAAAACAGGTCGCTTTCTATCCCCCTTAAGAATCGAGTTACGTCCTAGTAACTCTACTTACTAACCTGAAATAGCTCTGGGTACTTTTCTCTCATCATATCTTCAGCTTCCCAAGTAGCTTCTTCGGCTTCTTGGTTAGACAATAACACTTTCACTATTTTGACACTCTTTCTACGAGTATCCCTGCCTTACTGTCTAGGATCTTAATTGGCCTCTCTTCATAGGTCAAACTTTGGTATAACTCTATTGTTTCAGGTTGTAACACATGTGACTCGTCTGGCACATACTTACTTAGTTGAGACACATGAAGGACATTGTGAACCTTGCTCAACTGCATTGGTAAAGCTAACTTATAGGCTACTTTTCCAACCTTTTGCAATATCTCATAGGGTCCTATGTATTTTGGGCTCAATTTTCCTTTCTTTCTGAACCTCATTACTCATTTCATTGGTGATACCTTAAGTAAAACCTTATTGCCAACTTCAAACACAACTTCTTGCCAATTTTGGTCCACATAGGACTTTTGTCCATCTTGTGCTGCTTGAATCTTAGCTTCTATTTCTAATTTTCTCTGTGGTTTCTTATATCAATTGAGGTCCTAGAATCACTGTCTAACTTATGTCATTCCAACACAAGGGGCTCCTACACTTCCTTCCATACAAAGCCTCAAAAGGTGCCATCCCAACACTTGCATGGTAACTATTGTTGTATAAAAACTCAATGAGATCCAAGTGATCCTCCCAATTCCCTTGAAAATCCATTACACAAGCCCTTAGCATGTCCTCTAAGGTTTGTAAGGTTCTCTCTGTTTTTCCATCAGTTGCTGGATGGAAAGCTGTGCTCATCTTCTATGTTGTACCAAAGTTCTCTAAGACACTTTTCCAGAATTTTGATAGAAACCTAGAATCCCTATCTGACACGATATCCTTTGGAACTCCATGTAGCCTCACAACATGTTTTATGTAAGCCTTTGCAAGTTGTTCCATCTTCCAAGTCTCTTTCATGGGTATAAACACAGCTGTCTTAGTAAGTCTATCCACCACTACCCATATGGTATCAATCTAATTCTTCGACTTTGGCAAGCAAGTCACAAAGTCCATTGATATGCAATCCCATTTCCATCCCGGTATTTCAAGTGGTTGGACCTCTCCTTGTGGTCTCTTATGCTCAAATTTGACCTTTTGGCTAAGACATTTACTCACAAATTCAGCCACTTCTCTCTTCATTCTAGGCCACCAATACATCTTTTTTAAATCCTTATACAGTTTATCGCCTCCAGGGTGCACTGAATACGGTGTATTATGACCCTCTTCCATGATTCTTTGTTCCAAAGCCTCACATTTTTGCGGTACACGCCATCTTCCTTTATACCTTAAACTTCCATCCTCCTAAATCTTAAAATCCATAGGCTTTCTTGCTTTCAACTTTTCCTTAATTCTGTCCAATTTCACATCTCCTTCCTGGTTCTTCTTAATTTCTGCAAATATTGTTGGTTGGATACTATGATTACAAAGAATTCCTTCCAACTCTCCTTCCTTCACACTATTTCTAAGCTCAATCTTTCTATATCCTTACATAGTTCATTAGCAACCACCAAGGTATTTACTCCATGTTTTGTTTTACGGCTTAAAGCATCGGCTACCACAGTGGCTTTCCCTTCATGGTATTGGATATCTAGGTCATGATACTTGATCAAATCAAGCCATTTCCTTTGTCTTAAGTTTAAATCCTTTTGAGTGAAAAAGTACTTTAAACTCTTGTAGTCTGTGTACATCCTACATTTCACCCCATATAAGTAATGCCTCCATATCTTTAAAGCAAACACTATTGCTGCTAACTCCAGATCGTGAGTAGGGTAGTTCACCTCATATGGTTTCAATTGCCTCGAAGCATAAGCTATCAACTTTCTATTTTACATCAACATACATCCCAAACCATTTTTAGAAGAATCACTATACACATCATAGGAGTCACTCCCATCCGGCAAAGTCAGCACTGGAGCGGTAGTCAAATGCTCTTTTAAAGTCTAAAATGCCTCTTCACACTTATTACTCCACTCAAATTTATAGTCTTTCTTCATTAACGTTGTCATGGGTTTAGCAATCCTCGAAAAGTCTTTCAAAAACCTCCTATAATAACCTGCTAACCCTAAGAAACTCCGTACATCTGTTACATTCTTAGGTGTAGGCCACTCCTTAACTGCTTCCATTTTGGTTGGATCTACTTCAACTCCCTCTTTAGACACAATATGCCCCAAAAGTGCTACTTTCTCCAACCAGAACTCACATTTCGAGAACTTAGCATACAACGAACTCATTCTCTCTTAATGTCATCAAGATTGTCTTCAAATGTTCTACATGTTCTTCTTTACTCTTAGAGTACACCAAGATATCATCAATGAAAACAACCACAAAGTTATCCAAAAATCGTTGAAAAATTCTATTCATTAGATCCATGAAGATTGCTGGCGCATTGGTTTACCCAAAAGGCATAACAGTGAACTCATAATGCCCATATCTCATACGAAAAGTAGTTTTTGGTATGTCCTCGTTAGTAATCCTCAATTAATGGTATCCTGACCTCAAATCAATCTTCGAAAACACAATGGCTCCTTTTAATTGATCAAACAAGTCATCAATCCTCGGTGATGGATACTTATTTTTTATTGTCACCTTATTCACCTCCCTATAGTCAATACATAACCTCAAACTCCCATCTTTTTTCTTTACAAACAGTGCTGGTGCTCCCTAAGGTGAAGCACTAGGCCTAATGTAACCCTTTTCCAACAAGTCTTGCAACTGCTCCTTCAACTCACTCATTTCTGCAGGTGTCATGCTGTAGGGTGCTTTGGAAATAGGTGCTGTTCCTGGAACTAAGTCTATGGTAAACTCAATTTCTCGTTTAGGTGGCATCTCCTGAATCTCCTCCGGAAATATATCAAGAAAGTCCCTTACTACCTCAATATCCTCGGGCTTAGCAGTCTCAACATGATCCACATATCTCACACTACAAAGGTATATTGGAAAACCTTTCTTCACAAACCTAGCAAACCTCATTACTGACACTATTTTGTTGTGTTTTGGTCTTCCTGCCCTCCAATAGCTTACCTTCTTACCCTTATTCATCAACGAGATCTTCTGCAGTTCACATAAAATCTCAGCCTTATGTTTACTCAACCAATCCATCCCTAGGATCTCTTCTGTCACCTAAATCAAACTAGATTAGGTTAGCCTTAAACTCCACTCCCTCAATTTCAATAGGAACATCTTGAAATCTCTTTGAACACTGCACTTCTTGTCCTGAAAGTAACACTATTGACATTTCTACTGCACCTACTTTTCCCAACACAGGTTTTAACTTTTCTAGAAGTTTAGTGGATACAAAAGAATACGTTGCACCAGAATCAAACAAAACTTTAACAGGAAGAGAGTGAATAGAAAAAGTACCAGTAATCACATCCTTATTAGCATCAACTTCACTTCGAGCCATCACATTCAGCTTACCAGTGTTTGAGGTCTTAGTCTGTCCTCCTCCATTCCCACTCCGATTCCTATTTCCGGCTTGATGTGTCACTTTTCCTCCCATAATTCCTCTGAAACCTTTTTGCTGTACCCCTGTTGAATTCCCCTTAGCTTGAGAATTTTTTCCCTCCTTTCCTTTGTTCTTAGAAAAGCACTCTTACTCACGGTTTCCAAGTTTGTTACACAACCGACAAGTCACTGGGTTCCCTGCACAGTCCTTACCTGGGTGATTGTTAGGACACTTCTTGCAATAGTACACACGCCCTTCTTGACTAGCCATCTGAGTTCTATTCTCATTTTTAGAATTAGGCTTCCCAAAGTTTCCCCTATTGCCTTGGAAGTTGTTGTTGAAACGAGGTCTCTTATATCCACCATGATTTCCTTGTTAGTTGAAGTTTCCTCCACTATCCTTCTTTTTCTCCATCGTCTCACCTTCCTTCTGTACCTCCTTCTTCTTTTAGTCTATGGCATATAGGTGAGCAACTCTACCATATAAATCATCCAAGGTTCAAAAATCTGTCCAGCTATTTGTGACTGTATGTCTAAGGGTAACCCTCTTTGAAAACGACTAGCCTTCAACCTCTCATTTCCTACAACCTCACGAGCAAACCTAGACAATTCGATGAACTTAGAGTAGTACTCAGCGATAGACATACTTCCTATCTTAAGATCTAGAAACTCCTCAACCTTCTGTTTCTGAAGAAACACAGGATAGAACTTATAACGAATTCACTCCTGAACCATATCCCAATTAAATCCTGGTAAAGCTCTTATTACAGCCTCATTTTGTGACCACCATAGATCAGCTTCTGGTCTCAAATAGTACACAACATGGTTCACTTTAAGCTCCTCTAGACACTCTAATGCCCCAAACAACTTATTAAACTCTCTCAACCATCCCTCTAGAATAGTTGGATTATGCTCTCCTTGATAAGTGGGTGGCTTACTTTGAGAAATTTTCTTGAAAAGTTCCCCAGCAAGGTCACTACCATTTCCATTTCCATTGGCAGCTAACTGTTCAGCTACAGTAGCTAATTGCCTCACTACTTTATTCAGTTGATTGTTGTTACGTTCAACCTTTTTATTCCTCCTGTAGATGAAAAGACCTTTATATTAAATTATGCCTTAGAATAACTTAAACTTAAATCATAAAACACTTTCTCATTTCGTCTCATAAAAGAAGTTTCATTCTTTTAGAGCGAATGATTCACTTTGTTTTGATTGTTTTAAACAACCATTAAAATAAGAATAAAGCACATAAGAAATAAAGATAGTTCCCTTGGTTCTATTCAACTTGAGGCTTTAAATAATAAAAGAAATTTATTACTCAACTCATCTTATCATTTCTTATGGCTCACTGCCACTTATTCAAACTAATGTAAACAATAACTTAAATTGTTCAACTAAACATCAGATACATTAAACAACAATAGCTAAATTTGTTCTAAACAAAGTCTCTAAATATTAACATTATCTTTCTTGTCTCTTGACATCACATATTTCTTTGGTATGAACTCCGGGTCATTCTTAGTGTCAACGTCCATTTCTTCCTCCGTTTCTTCTTCTTCTTTTTCTTCTTTCGTTTCTTCCTCAGGATCTGATTCTTCTTCAGAATCGGTTACCAAATCAACATACACTGGAATTAGTGGGTCTGGGTTCTCGATTTCACAACACGAACTATCCCTTGACTCATCAGTCTTCAAACCCGTAGGAGTCTCCTTCACTATTAGGTCTTCACTTCCTTGGCTACCTTATGGTCTTGGTGTGGGCGGGGTTTCCTCACCTGCATTCATTTCTTGATATTCCTGCTCTTCCCTAGCAATATACCCTTCCAAAAATCTCCAATCACAACCCCACTGGCCAACTGCATCCTTATACTTAGAATAGTTCAGGAAGTCCTCCAGCAAAGTGGAAATCACTAAACTTTGCCTTAATTTCTAAATAGGTTGAACTGTCGGGCAAGCACCTAACAATCAGGGCTGATACACCCGGGCTGATCCCATTGTGGTAACTTCAACATAGTACTCATATACCAACAGTAGAATCGTATTTTCCAGACATATTGAGGCGGACTTTCGTAGTCTTTCTTCTCCAAAGTTCCTATTTGAGTATCTTTACTAGTCATGCTATCTGACATCCTCCACAAAACTTAAGACTAATGGTCCATCCTTCCCAAAACAAAACAAAACAAACTAGCAGTTCTACAAAAGTGGTCTTGTGGCTAACATACAATTTCCTTTACACCCAACTAGTCACATAAGCAACACCTTAAACATGAACTTTAATGCATGAAAGAACAGGAATAAAGTCTATCCTACATGCCCAAACTTCTTACCCAAGCTCTAATACCACTTTGTAACACCCTGGAATTTCCTAACATCTTACTTCTTATTTTTCCGGAAAACATATTATTATTATTCGGGATTATATATATTAAAATATCTAAATATGGAAAAACCAAAGTATTACCGCCACCGTGATAACGGCTAAGGCATTTATCAAAGTACTACAGTGGAAGACTTAAAATTAAAACCAATTTAAAACAAAACTTCAAACCAATCTCAAAATAAAAATCAACTTTAAACTTATTACACTTCGGAACCATATTAATGGCCCTTAAAAACCAAAACTAAAAGTCTTTAAAAATAAAACAACGTCCAAAATAAATGTCAGTTATTCATAAGCAATAGAATAAAGTAAAGCTACAAAACACAGCAAGCGCAGTCACTCCAACCCATCATGAAAAGACTTATGCCTACTTGTAGCTGCAGCTTTTCTTTTACTAGACAACTACTCACCACAAGTGAGTCATTGTGGGGCCAAGTCCAAGACAAAGCCATGCACACAAAACAAACAGTCAGCAAAGCTAAGTACATAACTACTAAAGACTATGCAACAACAATAAGAAATAAAACATGCACTCAACTTACCTTTGACAACTTTTTACCTGTACATGGACTCAACTAAATTAATTATTATATTTAAACTTATGGATCCTGCATTGAACGGGTTTCCTCCTTAAAAATCATCGCCCTATTGGGCACAAACTTGGGAGCAACTCCAAGAAGGTATTACTATGTCACGTAAAGTGACGGATATCCAACGCATTAAAAATAGAAAAAATTTATGGGAACAATCCCACCTTTTGGATTTTCGCTCATTTTGGTCCCACCTTTGGATTATCTAGTTATAATCCCACCTTTGCAACCTTCCTTCTCATTTTGGTCCCATTTACCTATGACTAGGTGAAATGGTTAAAGGCTTCCTTTTTCTTTGTTTTTTGTTTTGTTTTTTTATAACTGAATTTTCATTTAATTTCCCACCAAACTTCTTCTTCAATGGTCTTCATCATCTACGTACATTCGCCCTTCTAATAAGCTCCTCATTCCCCATCAACTTCATTCAATTCTCCAATTGAATTCTCTCTCATTTGCGCATTTTGGTTGAAACGTGTTGAAGTTGGACTGTTTTCCAGAGGCGAAGGCTGCTTAAGGTTAGAGTTGCAATTGATTTTGATGTGTATTGTATAAAATTAGGTTTATGAATGTTCTATTTTTGATTTTTATTTGTAAGTTAATTTTAATTTGTTAGTAGTGTTTATTAATTTTGTCTGTAATTGAATCCATTGAATTATAAATTGAGTAATTGTGTCGCTGAACTTGTTGTGTTAATTGGGGTTTAATTCGAATTGTTGTTGCTAAATTTTGTGTAGTTAAATTCACTTGTATTTTTTGATGCAGTTTTAGTAATGGACAAGATTGTGACTCTGAAATTCTTGCATGGGGGTTTGTTCAAAAGAGATGAGTTTGGGGTGTTGAGATATGTGGGTAGTGAGTGTAGAACTTTTGATGTTGATGGTGACCAATTGTCTTGGTTTGAGTTACTTGATCTTGCTAAAAGTTGTGGTCAATATGATAAGGTTGAGAGTATACAGTACCACATTTTAACAAATCATTAGAACAAGGGTTGAGGAATGTCTTTAGTGATAGTGAGGTGAGGGAAATGGTTGCATTAGCTTATGAAAAAAGGGTGTTGAATGTGTATGTGGTCTATGGGGTTAATGAGCCTGAATTTGTCCCAATTCCTACTCAGCAGAGTGAACTCCCGAGTACACCAGTAAGTAAAAAAAAAAAAAAAACTCACCTAAAAACAATAACAGGAAAAAATTAACTCTAAAGAGGGCCCCACAACCACTTAGGAAAAGTCCAAGGAATAAACAACCTGTAGAATCTCCATCACAAAAAGCATCTAATCCACAACTAACTTCCTCTTCTCCATTAAAGTCCACAGAAAACCCTAATTCTTTCATTCCTACCCAAGCCTCACAAACTGAAAAATCACTCAAAAAACCACATCCACCATACAGTACCTCCAAACCAGTTCCACATGATTATGAGTGGGAGGATAATAGACCAGAAAGTCCTTTAAGAGTTGAGGAGTTAGTGAATGAGAAAGTTGAAGTTTCTGAGAATGAATCTGATCCAGACTATGTAGAGGAAGTGAATGATGATAGTGAGGAAGAGGATGAGAACAGTGAGTATGAGAATTATGTAGATGTTGATGAGTTTGCAGAAGTGGAAGAGGAAGATGAGTTGGAGCAAGATGATGGTGGAGAGTCATCAGATGAAGAGTTCCAAATTACTAAGGAAAGAGTGAGGGGATGTAAGGCTCATTTAGCTGAGATTGCACAACAACACCATCCCTCCCATTGAATGAGAAAGGAATTGGCCATCTGTAAACTTGCCATTGGGTTCCAGCGGTATCTGGAATGGGCGGACCTGGACCCTCCCCCAATTAAGGTAGGACCTGAAAGGCTAAGAAAAAACAGAAGGAAAGCTCCCCAAGAGAAGCCAAAGAACTCAGGGAAATTGTCCAGGCATGGGATAGAGATGACTTGCACCTTGTGTAAGCAAAAAGGACATAAAAAAAGGAGATGCAGCAATAGGGACAATGTACAACCTGATGATCCACCATAAAAAAGGGGGAGAGGGAGACCTAGAGCTTCTAATGAACCTGTTAACGGGGAGGTTGCATCAAGAGCAGCACAACCAACCATGATGGGGAGGGGAATCAGAGCAATAAGGGGTGGAAGAGGTTCAAGGGGAGGGGGAATCATTAGTCACACTGATTCAGCAACAACAATAGAGGGTGGAGCTGGAACAGGTGCTAGGGGAAGAGGTAGTAGGGAAGAGGCAAGGTAAGAACCTCTGTATTTTGCTAGTTCTATTTTACATATTTAGGAATACATTTTCTGAACTTCTGAAAGTTGTAATTGCAGGTTCATTCTGCTATTACATGTCAACATACCACAAGCATGACTGGAGACCCTAATTCTGCCTCAACTTGCCCTCCAGGAAGCCAACCATCAGTGATAAGTTGATGTTCTTATGAAGGCAAATGTTAGCCTATGTGTATGTATGGTGTTTGTTGATTAAGTATTTGGTTAGTTTTTGAAAATGTGGTTAGAACCACATTTTTGGTTGGTTATGGTTGTTTAATTGTAATGGTGGACAAAATCATGTATGTTTATTATGATGTTTTATGACTCATTTAGATGTCAAATATTCCTTGTGTGTGAAGTTGTTATGCTATAATTTGTTCCACATAATATGTGGTTTTGTCATACAACACAAAACAATTGTGCATCATCAAATAAAGCTAACCATGCTTCAATTGCATTCATCATGTTTTTACATCATACAATACATAATACTAACGCACTCATCCTTCATGATCTTCCCCAATGAGTGGACTATACAAAATAACCAAAAAAAAACCACCTTTCAATCAACGCTAACAACCACTAACTAACTACTTCTTCAACATTTGATAAAAGCTGAAAAACGTCCAAGACAACACCAAGCACACCACCCATTTCTTGTCTGCCCTTGCAGAGCTAATTATCTGTATAGTTTCATGGTTTTCAATGGGAAGTTCAGCCACATCATCCTCAAGCATTTATTTGGTTGATTCAAGTTGCTTCTCCTACTTATCAGCATCTCTTTCTCCCTTTCTAGCTCAGCAATGGTGACATCCTTCTCAAACAATCTTTGCTGCAAGTCCAGTAGCTCATCCACCTCATCTGCCCACTTGAAAAAACCGCAATGCTTCTGACACACAAAAAGCCCTAACTAAAACAGTAATTCACAAATCCCTAACTAAATTGGAAAAATACTTCAAAAACTTGGATCAAAACTTAACAAATTTGAAAAGAATTAACAACTTACTGGCCAATACGCACAACCATAAAATCGCTTTCCATAAGTTGGCCCATTGTACTTGATTGTCCTCAATGGAGCTGGCTCATTGTGATGGCACTTCAATGGAGCTCGTTGAATGTCAGACACTGACCTTGACCTAGAGGAAGAAGTAGAGTGACTTGAACTAGGGGAAGCCATGGTAGCTGGTTGAATGTCAAACTTAAGAAATTGAAGATTAAGTGATGTGAGGAATTGAGACACATAACAAAGAGAGTGAAAGGTGATGAATTAAGAGAGAGGTAAATGTGAGGAACAAAGAGTTAAATAAGAGGTAGTTGCCCATAATAAATAGGAAACAACGGTCAAAACACGTTAACCAAGGTCAAATTACAACGGGCAAAAATGTTTACCTGCTAAAATCTTAAACAACCGGTCAATTTAAAGTGGGACCAAAATGAGAAGGAAGGTTGCAAATGTGGGATTATAACTAGATAATCCGAAGGTGGGACCAAAATGAGCGAAAGTCCAAAAGGTGGGATTAGTCCCATAAATTTTTCCTTAAAAATATAAAAGAGTACAACATCTTGTACTCCAATTAGAAGTCATAGATCACTGTTCCATACGACTCCCCCCATTGTTCATACTCAAGGTATATACGTTCCAAGAATTTTGATGCAAGTCTTCTTACACTTTATGTGATTAACCGGTTTAGCAATGTTATGACTCACATTCAACATCACATAAAGACATGCATCAAATCAAGCAAGCCATATAAATTATCGTAAATCAAAGGTGATTCAAAATTAATCCCATGTGTATCCTTTCGTTAAACTAAACTTGCTTTACCACACATTAGCGCGCTGTGAGTGGCTAACTACTTACTTTCTCCTTGACCACACATTAAACTGTGAGTGGCGACATGTATAAAATAATTGCTCATAACTTCTTTTAATCATGTGAATAAAAATTCACAACTACCTTTCTTGCGGATTAAGTAACTAACCACCTAAAAATTAACTTCCTTTCTTGATTCATAATCTATTGGCCAAATTAATCTGATCATAACATCCAATTCAATCTTATAAAAATTTATATTACTATTTAACATGGAATGTCAACATACTATAAAAAACCATGCTTCTAATAAACTTGTCATGCACATAAATTCATGATTCAAACAACCATAACAATATTTTATATAATCAAGGATCATCCAAGCATAAATTCTAGTTCATGTATTTGTCTTTAGTACTTACGTACCTTGTAAAATAATGATGCTCCGCCACAACTTCTAGAAGTAGACAAGTTCAAAGTCTCCTACATAAGAAAAAACCGAAACTAAATTAAAATTTTGTTGACTAAGTTCTACAACAACTGTAAACTAACTTCTCTATTGGAAACTGGTCCAAAACATTCCTTATATGGTCTCTATTCAATTCCATACCACACTTTACTTTTCGATTGTATGATTACTTGGTTTTCGGGAGTTACTTATTTTTTATAAAACCTTAGTATAAATTTTATGCCTCTTTAGAAAAGTGAGCAATATAAAATTATCAAAACTCCTTGAAAAACTTCAAAAACAACATAAATCAATGATACAATGTATTACTTAATTTATATGATCAATTTATGCTAATTACATACTTTAAAAGCCTAATTATTCACTTTATAAATTCTGGACAGCATGTTAAACATGCTTAAAATCACTTTTAAACTTCATAAAACATACAAAAAATTATATGTAACATCATAGAATTCATATGTGATCATACTAGCATAATATGAACACTTAAAACTTACTTTAACTTGTTTTTATAAAAATTTCAGATTTATTTATTAACTTTAAAGTCATGAAAAACTCATAAAAACATCAAAATTTCATATCAAAACTCCATGGCAAAACTCATAAAAACTTGCAAAATTGAGGGTTAAAAATGCGCGAAAACAGGCCGCTTTCTTTCCCCCTTAAGAATCGAGTTATGTCCCCGTAACTCTAATTACTAACCTGAAATAGCTCTGGGTACTTTTATCTCATCATATCTTTAGCTTCCCAAGTAGCTTCTTCGGTTTCTTGGTTAGACCACAACACCTTCACTGTTTTGACACTCTTTCTACGAGTATCCCTAACCTTACTGTCAAGGATTTTAATTGGCCTCTCTTCATAGGTCAAACTTTGTTCTAACTCTATTGTTTCAGGTTGTAACACATGTGACTCGTCTGGAACATACTTCCTTAGCTGACACACATGAAAGACATTGTGAACCTTGCTCAACTCCATGGGTAAAGCTAACTTATAGGCTACTTTTCCAACCTTTTGCAAGATCTCATAGGGTCCTATGTATTTTGGGCTCAATTTTCCTTTCTTTCCGAACCTCATTACTCCTTTCATTGGTGATACCTTAAGTAAAACCTTATCGCCAACGTCAAACACAACTTCTTGGCGTTTTTGGTCCGCATAGGACTTTTGTCCATCTTGTGCTGCTTGAATCTTAGCTAGTATTATTCTATTTCTCTCTGTGGTTTCTTCTATTAATTGACGTCCTAAAATCAATGTCTCACTTATGTCATTCCAACACAAAGGGCTCCTACACTTCCTTCCATACAAAGCCTCAAAAGGTGCCATCCCAACACTTGAATGGTAACTATTGTTGTATGAAAACTCAATAAGACCCAAGTGATCCTCCCAATTCCCTTGAAAATCCATTACACAAGCCCTTAGCATGTCCTTTAAGGTTTGTATGGTTCTCTCTGTTTGTCCATCAGTTGCTGGATGGAAAGCTGTGCTCATCTTCAATGTTGTACCAAAGTTCTCCTGGTTACTTTTCCAGAATTTCGATAGAAACCTAGAATCCCTATCTGACACGATATCCTTTGGAACACCATGTATCCTCACAAAATGTTTTATGTAGCCGGTGGTGGCGTGTGTCTCTGGCAGTGGTCCGGTGAGGCACAAATCCCAAGAAGCTCAACTCTCTCTTTTTTTTCTTTCGAAAATTCGAACTGCAGTTTTTTTTTTCGGAAAAATCCTTTCTCTTTTTTTTTTCTCTCTTTTCTCTCTAGATTTTTGGAATCCTAATGACATCTTATGAGCATGAAAATCTGAAAATTTGGGTTTTAAAGGGTATTTATAGGCGCCAAAGTAGGATTTGGAAAAGCTCATACTTATCCTAACAAGTGCAAATTACCTTTAGGCCCTTGCCTCAAAATAAATTAGGAAACCCTTGAAAATTCTATTTTTTAGAAGCCTTTTGAAATATTTTAAAAACATAAAATATTATTTATGAACACACAATTATTTTTAATTAAAACTTATTTATTATTTATTTTACTATTATTAATTTCTTTTCATTTAATATTCCTATTGAACATAATTTTTCAATAAAAATAATAAAATTATACGAATAAAATACAAAAATACTTTCTTAAAATACGTGAAAATCTGGGGTATTACACGGTGAATACCCAAAAGGTGTTTTGCAGGACGTCCCAATACAAGTTGGGAAATTTTTCATTCCCGTAGTTTGTGGTGTTAGATATGGATGAGTATGCTCATATCCCTATGATTCTTGATAGACCATTTTGAAACACTGCAGGAGCTCTCTTTCTGTAGGTGATGACAAGGTTATCTTTAACCTTGATAGTGCACTGAAAAGCCCCATGTTAGAGCAATCTTGTTATAGAATCGATATTTTTCATGAGATTGTTTGTGATGACTTGCCTCGATCCCTAAAAAAGGATCTTCTGGAGGCCGTCTTGTGTTTGGATGTGGTTTCAGGTGCAGGCAATATGGACTCCGATGAGTTGTTTCAAGACCTTTTAGGAGTGGAATTTAATTCAGGTAACAAATATCAATTCTTGAAGCTGCCCCAGAATGTTTGTTCGGTAAATGAGGTAACACAACCTGAGATGAAACCCCTCCCCTCTAATTTGAAATATGCATTTTTAGATGAAAAAGAGCTATATCCGGTTATTGTTAATGCTTCTCTTACTGATAATCAGCTTGAGAAATTATTTGTTGTGCTTAAATGTCTTAAGAAGGCTATTGGTTACACTATTAATGACTTGACTTGTATTAGTCCTGATTTTTGCATGCATCGCATTCATTTAGAGGAAGGTCATAAACCATGCATATAGGGTCAACTTCGTTTAAATCCTAACATGCCAGAGGTTGTTAAGAAAGAAGTCATTAAATTACTTGCTGCTGGTATCATTTATTCTATTCTTGATTCTAGATAGGTCAGTCCAGTTCAGGTAGTGCCTAAGAAAGGTGGGATCACTGTGGTGCGTAATGATAAAAATGAATTGATTCCCAGTAGATTTGTCACAGGTTGGCATATGTGTATTGATTACAGGAAATTAAATATTGTTACTAAAAAGGACCACATTCCCCTTCCCTTCATTGATCAATTGTTAGAAAGGTTAGCTACGCATAAGTATTTCTGTTATCTAGATGTTTATTCGGGATTCTTCCAAATTCCTATTCATTCAGATGATAGAGAAAAAACCACTTTTACATATCCTTATGGTACTTTTGTATATCGTAGAATGCCCTTTGGTTTATGTAATGCCTCTGCTACCTTTCAACGTTACTTGATGAGTATCTTTTCTGATTTGATTGAATCTATTATGGAAGTTTTTATAGATGATTTTAGTGTCTATATAACTTCATTTGATGGATGTTAAGCAAATCTAACAAAATTGCTCATGAGATGTGAAGAGGTGAATCTAGTGCTGAATTGGGAAAAGTGCCACTTTATGGTTACTGAAGGTGTTGTGCTTGGACATTTAATCTCCGAACGAGGTATTGAGGTCGATAAAGCAAAGATTCAGGTAATCAAGCAACTTCCCCCTCCTGTGAATGTCAAAGGGGTAAGGAGTTTTTTAGGCATGTAGGTTTTTATCGCAGGTTTATTAAGGACTTTTCTAAAATTGCGAAACCAATAACCTAATTGCTTTTAAAGGATGCAGATTTTGATTTTACTGATGAGTGTGTTGAGTCTTTTAACAGGATTAAACAGGCACTTATTTTTGCACCCATCATCCAATCTCCTGATTGGGACCTCCCGTTCGAGATCATGTGTGATGCCAGTGAATATGCAGTTAGAGCGGTTCTAGACCAAAGAAAGGAGAAGGTTCTGTATGCAATCTATTATGCCAGCAAGACAATTGATCCAGCTCAAGCGAATTATGCCACTACTGAGAAGGAGTTGCTAGCAGTTGTGTATACACTTGACAAGTACCGATCATACCTATTGGGCTCGAAAGTAATTGTTCACACTTACCATGCTGCTCTTAAGTACCTCCTAGCCAAAAAGGAAGCTAAGACAAGGTTGATCAGATGGATTCTATTGCTGCAAGAGTTTGATCTTGAAATTCCTGATAAGAAGGGAGCAGAAAATGTAGTAGTTGATCATCTTTCTAGAATTCGATTAGAAGATGCAGAGCTCGGGCCTATTGATGACTCCTTCCCCGACGATCACTTTTCAATTGCAGTTAGTCACCATGGTTCGCTGGTTTTGCTAATTACATTATAGGAGGTTTTTTGCCTCCTAATCTCTCATCACAGCAGAAGAAGCGGTTTTTACATGATGTTCGACGATATTTTTGGGATGACCCGAAGTTGTTTCGAGAATGTGCTGATGGGTTATACCGACGGTGTGTTCGTGATTGGGAGTTCTACGGTTATGGAGATCATGTAGGCCCTTCAAAGACTATATTTAAGGTATTACAATCTGGAATTTTTTAGCCTACTCTATTCAAGGATGCTCGAGATTTTGTGTTATCTTGTGATGCGTGTCAAAGGACCAGAAATATTTCGAAACATCATGAGATGCCTCAAAATGGGATACTAGAGGTTGAGATTTTTGATGTATGGGGTATTAACTACATGGGTCCATTTCCTTCCTCCAGCGGAAATAGTTTTATATTGGTAGCCGTAGATTATGTTACGAAGTAGGTGAAAGCTATTGCAACACCTAATGCGGACTCTAATACTGTGCTTAAATTGTTTAAACAAGTCATTTTTCCGAGATTCGGAGTTCCTAGAGCTATTATTAGTGACTGGGTATCTCACTTTCACGAGAAACGAATAACTAAATTACTTGAAAAGTATGGATTCTATCATCGTATTGGGTTAGCTTATCATCCACAGACTAGGGGCCAAGTTGAGGTTTCTAATTAGGAAATCAAAGCTATCCTAGATAAGACAGTTGCGAAGTCAAGGAAAGATTGGAGTACCAAGCATCACGATGCATTGTCGGCATACAGAACGACATTTAAGACACCTATCGGTACATCTCAATATCGATTAGTGTACAGGAAGGCGTGCCATTTACCGGTTGAGTTGGAATATAAGGCTTATTGGGCGGTAAAAGAGCTTAATATGAATGCCAAGCTTGCAGGTTAGAAGTGGTTACTTCAGTTAAATGAGTTGGATGAATTTCGATTAGGAGCCTATGACAGTGCCAAACAATATAAGGAGAATAGCAAGAAGTGGCATGACAAGCGGATCACGAGGAAAGAGTTCCACGTTGGTGACAAAGTTTTACTATTCAACTCTATATTGAAGCTCTTCCCAGGAAAGCTGAGATCTAGATGGAGCGAACCCTTTATAGTCACTATGGTGAGTAGGTATGGCTTTGTCGAGGTTCAAAATGACAAGGGAGAACGGTTTAATGTCAATGGTCATCGCCTCAAGCACTACTACGACGGCGATGTAGTCGGTCTAGTTGAGGAAGTCACCTTCCGAAACCTCCCACCATTATGAGCTATGAGGTAATATGGTCAAGCTAGTGACCTTAAAGAAGCGCTTTGCGGGAGGTAACCCTTAAGTAGTTTAGTTTCCTTTTCAGTGCAGTTGTTCTTCTTAGCAATAGTAGTACTTCATGCCTCAATCAATCGTTTTCAATGCTGGTGAGTGAGATTGAGGGTACTGATGCTTTTTGTCAAGTCTGGTTTATGAGTACAGGTCGTAGAACGTTGCTAAGGTGAAAAATCGGTAAGGAATTGAAGCACCCGTGTCTCCACGAGCATCGCCCGAGTACCCGGGCGACATCTGCCCGATCAGGCGCACAAGGCGAACAAATTTGGGTAAAATGCTGAAGAGGGCAATTCGCCCGAGTACCCGAGTGACAACCACCTGATTGGGCGCACATGGCGAGAAATCCGCCCGAGTAGTCGGGTGAAATCTACCCGATCGGGCGCGAATGGTGTTTTTGGAGAAGAATCGAAAATTTGGCTAAGTAAATTTCACCTATTCAGGCGAAACTAGATCCACGTTGGGCGAGGAACCCCCGATCTGGCGAAACGCCCGGACTCCCTCACCCTTTATCTTCCTCTCCTTCTCTTTCTTTCCTCATTCATCTTCAACCTCACTTCAAATTCTTTCAAAGCCTCTCAAATCTCCATAACCATTCAACCTCACTCAAACCTTCAATCACTCATAACTCTCTCATTCTTTATCCAAATCACTTCAAATTTTCACCAAAATCTTTGTTTTTCCCTCCTCTTCAAGATCCATTACATAAAAATCACTTCCCTCCACTTTTTCCTACTACTCACAAAAACCCCAAACACCCCAAAAACTCCATAAATATCATCATGTCATCAAAGAGAGCAAGATCGTCGCAACAAAGGGACCGTGGGAAATAACCACCACCACCACCTCAAGTTCCCCATGACCCGAGTTTTCCCGACATTATCTTTGAATCTTAGGAACAACAGGTAAAATTTAATCGTCTGACTAGTAAAATGGTTGTTCCAACACATTTCTTTGATCATACCATGTTAAGGAGATTAGGCATTGAGGATAGTACTAGAGAATTGTTTACTAACGTGGGTATGGGTTACTTCTATAATCTAAATGCTCCTACATATGGTAATTTGACATATGAATTTTTATCGAGTTTGTCTATTATACGTCCTAGCACTTCTAGACCTGTTAGGGTTGTTCGTTACCGTCTGGGTAACAGGACTTGGGAATTGAATGGTGATGATTTTTGTCGTATTTTTGGGTTGAGTTCTGAAGGCACCATGAAACCCCCTGAGGGTTACAATGGTGCCACATTATGGTATGCTATGATAGGGAATATTCTTGAAAACTGGCAACATGTTTATGCCAGTCGCATGCACCAGCCTTCTATTCGAATCACCCAACGATTTGTAGGTTGGACTATATTTGGCCGAAAGGAGCCAAATAATGTGAGTAAAATTGAAGTTACCATCCTGGGGCAACATCTAGTTAAAATCTAGTTTCCCTACAAAATCAACATCACACACCACTTCATCCTCCACCTCCTCAACCAAAGTAACACCTTTCCTGGCACTTAACAGTATGAGCAGCCAAAATCTAATAACATTGTCTTCGGGAGCCTAATTTCGAGGATTGCCCAATACCACGACATTCCTATGCTCAATAGGAACAAAGTCCAAGGAACTAACACGTTAGACTTTGAACAAGTTACATTGGTATTTTAGGTCCCGCAAGGCCCAATCTGTTCTTCTTCCTAACCCCGTCTATACGGGTTTACTTTCTGATCAGGAGTCTTATCTCGTGCCCCTCAATGGGCACGAGTCTATTCCAGAGTACGGTACCCGTACATATAGTAGACGAGAGCAAGGAGAGCCATCCCACTCTCAGCCCCCACAGCAAGGGGAGCAGCAGTACCAGGGAATAATGTCCCCTATTTTGAGAGAGGTGCTATGAGGGCCTCAATTGATCGTCTCCAGAACTAGTTCGGTCAATTCCAAATCCAGCAGAACCAGTTCTACCAGCACTTAAATACTTTTCAGCAGGACCTTCGTCTTGCTATGTATCCTATCTATGATCGCTTTTCTTGCTAGGGAATGGTCCCTCCTGTTAGTCCTCACCCATCTTGGTACACTTACCCACAGGGGGATATGGAGCTGTTTGGGAGGGCACGAGTAGAATGGGTGGAGCTGTTGATCATGATGATGAGGAGGAGGGTGACACAGATGAGTTCCTTGAGGACTCAAATTGAGGAGCTGATGCCTTGCTCCCTTCCAGCACTGAGGACATTGCTGAGTCCGGGTTGGGGGAGGTATGTTTCAATTGCTTTCTTAGTGTAGATTTTTATTGCTTTCTAGTGTAGCTTTTATTGTTTTCTTAGGATAGTCATATGGTTTGTACTGCTTGTTAGAAGTAGGAGTTTACATATGACCAAAAAAAATATACTGCATTCATAGTTTAGTTTTTATTGCTTCTTAGTTAGTTGATTGAATGATTTGAATAATTGAACTTGGTTATAATTTGAGTGTTGTTAAAAGTTTTATGGTGTGATGTGAATCTTATGTAAAATTTGGTTTGATGTTGGAGTTGTTGTCGATGTTTTACAATTTCATGTGCGGATAACCCGCATTTTTCCACCACATTATCCCAAATTTATCCTTCCCATCACCCTAGTCACATTATAAGCTTAATAAAGACCTTTTTGATCGGCATTTACATGTTTTTAGCTCTTGTGAAGTGAGTCAATTTCCAAGGCTAGTGAGTATTACTTGCATTTCGAATCGACTTCTGCATTAATTTGAGTAACTACCCTTCTAAACACTTGCATGAGGTGTGAGATATGGTTTGGGTTTCTTAAGATTGCATTTAAACACTTCTTGCATTGCATTACATATTGATTTTGGTGGGGAGGTGAGGGTGAGCTATATTGTTTTTATGCTCAACATAAATGTGTGGGGTGACATCTTGTGAGACTCTAGCTATAGATTTTTATTTCCTGCTGGGTTGGCTTTATGATTTTGATTTAAGTAAATGGCGATCAGGGTATTTTGATATGTTGGTAAATGAACTTACATGTTCGGAATTGCTTGAGTTGATTGTGTTTTTTAAAGTTTTAGAGGTGAAGTCATTGTTCGGTTTGGGTTGTTTGCTTGAGGACAAGCAAAGATTTGGCTTGGGGGAGTTTGATAATTGTATTTTATTAATGTGTTTTATCACTTTTTCCTGGTTTATTTTGACTCTAACCTTGGCTCTGTGGAGCTATTTTGGCTAATATATGGTTGTATGGAGTTGTTTGTGCTTTTACTAACGTTTTGGAGGATTTCAGTGTTTTTACATTGATTCCAAGGCGATTATATGAGCTACGACTAGATATGAGAAGCCATGGGTTAGTATTGAAGTATTCAAGGAGCCATGATGTAGCTTGGATGTGTTAGGAGATGAGTCGTCTTGAGTATGGTGAAGAAGTCATTTTGCCCAGACACTCGGGCAAATTCCACCAGGTTAGTCGGGCGGAATTTACTTAGATTTTTCAAAAATTCTGCGGAGAGAGCATCGATCGCGCCCGATCGGGCAGATTTCGCCAGGGTGGTCGGGCAGATTGTTTCCAAGGGCCAAATCACTCGTAGCATGCACCCGATCGGGCAGGTTTCGTCCAGGCGGTCGGGCGGTTCATCCGGATGGGCTTTTTCTCCTTTTCAACTCAGGTTTTGGAATTTTTGTATAAATAGTTAATGATTTTAGGCTTTTTGTACCTTACATTATACATTACATTATTAGAGCCTAGGTTTTCATTCAGTTTTCTCTCTAGAACTACTCTTGTGAACTCAGTTATTCAATCATTCAATATAATCATTCTTCCAGACTTTATTCAATTTCCTCTTTTGTTTTTATTTGTTTAATGTTCTTAGTTTATAATTATTAGTAGTAGTTTAGTTTTAGTTGATTATTCCTAGATTTTGTTTTGTGCCCTAGTTCTTGTTCTTGTTTCTTTTTTGTTTATGTTAATTAGTTCATTTAATTCAATTATGTCTCTAGTTCTAGTTTTTGATATTAATTTGTTCTCTTTAGTTTTAATTATGTGTGAGTAGTTTATTTTCTAGGAATAGGGGATCCATGGGTTGATTTCAATGTTTTGATTTTTGAATAATTAGTATGTTTTATGTTGTTACCGAATTCCTTTAATCAATTGCTATTGCTTTCAATTAAATATTGACAAGGTTTAGTTGTTAGCTTGATATTGCCGAAATTGATGCCGAGAGGTAAGATTACTGCAATCAGATCACATGGATATTAGGAAAAACGAGTCTAAGTGAGCGAGAGCCATTATAGATTTTTGAGGGAGTCTATGTTTGAGAGAATTAGTGAGCCCTAATTCAGGAGGACATAAAACTAGTAGTTAATTATAGTCAGTTATTTGTTCGATTGATCCATGGTGAACCGATGTCCTAGGTTTAGTTATTGATATATTTTCGTGTTCGATTTCTTGCTTAGTACTAATTAGTTCTTTAGTTAGAAACCATTCCAAAGGCCCTTTACAGCAAAATATCTTTTTAGAATTAGTAGAATTACGTTGCTTCCTTGAGAGTTCGATCCCTGCTTCCCTATCTACGTTAGTTAGAGTTGTAGGTTATTTTTAATAGGTATACGACTTTCCCTCATCACTTGTATTGATAAGTTAATATTTGACATGTATTTTAGCCCCGATCCTGATTGATTTTTAGCTCTAATGCAGCTCTTTTGAGCCATTTCTACTAACTTTTGCTATTTTGTGTGTTTGTTGTGCTTTTTATAAGATTTCACAGGAATCGATGATTTATCGTTGTTTTTCCGAGCCTTTTGAAGCACTTGAGGAAGTTAGTAAAGAGTTGAAGCCATTTGGAAAGCTCTACTAAGGATTAGGAGTATTAAAGAAGGAATTAACGAAGTAATTAAGGAAAAACGAGCAAGAAATCAAGAAACGAGCCAAACAAGTCACCCGCCCGGGTTGAGGCAGCGCGCCTAGGTGGGGGTTGCTCGCCCGGACCCCTCCAGATTGGTCGCTCCAAGGAGGATTTTCACGGGGTCTTGCTTTGTTTAGGCTTAGTATATAATGTTCTGTACTCCTAAAAACCTAATAACGCATTATTATTCATAGAAACATAGTTTAGCCCTAGTTTTTTCTCTAAGTTGTAGAATTCTTTCAATCATTCAATTCAATAAAATTCAGGTTTTATTCAATCTTTAATTCTTGTTTCTTTTAACCATGTTTAATTTTAGTTTTAATTTATGTTTATAGTTTTGTCAGTTTCATGTTTAGATCTAGTTTTTTAGTTATTGTTAATTTTGTAGTTTTAATCATGTTTATAGTTTTGTTTTCTATTATTAAATTAGTTTCTCTAATTTCAATTACGAGTGAGTAGTTTTCCTTTTAGGACTAGGGGATCTATGGATCGTTCTTAATGTTTTGTTCATAATTGTTAATTTTATTGTTAATGTTCTTGATTTCCTGTTGTCAATTTATATTACTTTCAGTTAAATACTGGCCAGGTTTAATTGTTAGTATTATATTGTTAAAATCGGTACCGAGAGGTAAGATTACCACAATTAGATCTTAGGGACAATAGGCAAAACGAGTCTAAGAGAGTGAGAGCCATTAGAGGAATTTTAAAGGAGACTAGATTCGAGAGAATTAGTGAACCTTAATTCAAGGAAATTAATAATATATTAATTAATTGTGTGCAATTCATTTGTTGATCTATGGTGAACTGACGTCCTAGGCTTAGTTATAGATTTCTTTTCTTAATCGATTCATTTCTAGTGCTAGTTAACTTTTTAGTCTAAACCTAATATTCAAAGTCCCTTACGGCAAAGTGACTTTTTAGAATTATTAGTAGAATTGCTTGCTTCCCTGTGGATACGATCCCTACTTCCCTGTTTACATAGTTAGAGTAGTGGATTACTTTTTTATAAGTATACAACTGTCCCTACCAATGAACCATTTGGTAGCGGGACTGTATTGGGCTGGACTTGTCAAATAATTACGAACTTACGAAGAGTCAAAGATGTTTATGATGATACTTTGATACTTTCAGTTCAAATATCTTATGACAGTTGTGTGGCTAGCTTATATTGCACATAATCATCTAAAAACAACTTTCAAAATTTTATGACATGATCATAATATGAGAAAAGATTATAATTTCTGTGAAAAAGGTATCTGCTTAAGGACAAATCAGAAGGAAATTATCTTTATAACCATACAAGTTTAAATTTCTACTACAATTGCTTATAGCCAGAACAGTTAGTCTAACAAAACAAAACACATACATCTATGATCTATCATTTGTTGAATGATTTAGAGTATATGTATGATACATCCAAGTTTAATCTTTGATAAATTACATGGAAAAGGTGAGTTAAATAATCAAAGAAAAGTATAGCATGCAAGAGTTGTATTTCACTAATAAAGAGCAAAAAAATCCCCGCTGATGCGGGCGCATAAGACTTTTGTGCGCCCGCATCAGACCTCCAGAAGCCCTCAAAAGACAGAATTTTAATAAAATGCGGGCGCATAGAATATTTATGCGGGCGCATAGAGGCTTCAGAAATGGTTTTTTGGCTTTATCCGTTGCTTCAACGGTAGTTATTTTGCTTGTATCTCTTCATGCTTATAACATATATGTTATATATGGGTTGGATAGGAGAAAAGAAGTGAAGAACTTCAGAATTTCTCATAATCAAAGATTGAAGAGTTAGTTTCTTCAAAAAGTTCATCATCATTTTCACATTATCAAACTTTTTAGTTACATACTTGTTATTCATTGTTCTTTATTGATTAGAGCATCACCAAAGAAGATTTTCTTCGTTGTATCTCAAAAACTTATTTCATGAAACCCGTGCTCTTGTGGTAGGGGTGAAATATAGTTTTTAGGAAAGTGAGTACACGACTCGAAGGTTCTCAATTTGTTGTCATTTTGTGTTTTCAAGAGCAATTTCCCTAACATTCTAAAAACTATACTCCTATTTGCAAAAATGGCAACCATTAGAGAATTGACTACAAATTTCAATAAGTTAGACAAGTTTGAGGGTGTTGGTTTTCGACGTTGGCAAAAGAAGATGCACTTTGTTCTCACCGCACTTGGAGTGGCCTATGTTTTGTCAANTGGCCTATGTTTTGCCAACCCCGAAACCAATGGAAGAGGACAACGAAACCTTGGAGACTACAAGGAAAAGAAGCAAGTGGGAGAATGACGATTATATTTGTCGTGGCCACATTTTGAATGGTATGTCTGATGATCTTTTTGATATTTATCAATTTTATGAATCCGCAAAAAGTTTATGGAATGATCTAGAGTCTAAGTATATGCAAGAGGATGCTTCTAATAAGAAATTTCTTGTAAGTAACTTTAATAGTTATCGCATGGTAGACTCAAAGAGTATTATGGATCAATTTCATGAATTGCAAAGACTTGTTGGCAATTTTAAACAACATGATATCAATGTTGGTGAAACTTACATAGTGTCTTCAATAATTGATAAGTTACCACCATCATGGAAAGATGTAAGAAATTCTTTGAAACATAAGAAAGAGGATATAAACTTAGAACAATTGGGTTCTCATCTTCGTATTGAAGAGGGAATTCGGTTGCAAGATGGACAAAAGGATGCAAATCCTAGTTCTACCACCGTTAACATGGTGGAGGATGATAAGTCCAAGGGTTCTTCAAACCCAAAGAAGAGGAGTAATGACTCCAAAAGTGACAATAAGGGCAAAAAGGTTAAATATGAAAAGACTCCACAACGTGGATGTTGGATTTGTGGCAAGCCCGGTCACTTCAAGAAAGATTGTACCATTTGGAAAAGGAGGATGAGCAAGAAGAAGGGAAGTGGCAACTCTAGCCAATCCCAAGAGAAGCAAGGTAATGCTTGTGCACAAATATCACTTAATTCATCTTTGGATTATGTGTGTGTGATTTCTGAAATCAATTATGTGCAGGATGATTGTTCATGGTTTATCGATTCGGGAGCATCAAGACATGTGTGCAAGGATAAATCTCTATTCACAACTTTTCATGAAGTTGCAAATGGAGAAATGCTCTACATGGGAAATGATTCTACGGCAAAAGTTCTAGGTATAGGACAAGTAGAATTGTTGTTTAGTTCCGGGAAAACTCTTACTTTCAGAGATGTTGTTTATTCTCCGGAACTTAGGAAGAATTTAATCTCCGGTGCTACTTTGAATCGATTAGGCTATAAAATGGTATTTGAATCAGATAAGTTTGTATTGTCTAAAGGTGGTAGCTTTGTAGGACTTGGTTATCTTTGTGATGGAATGTTTAAACTTAGTATTTGTAATACTTTGAAAGACAATGTGTGTTTATTAAATGATGATTCCTCTCTATGGCATTGTAGACTTGGACATGTTAATTATAGAAAGCTTTATCATATGTCTAAGCATGATTTGATACCTCCTTTCAATCAAAACATAGAGAAGTGTAAATCATGCATGTTGTCAAAGATCACAAGAAAACCATTTCCTAATTGTGTTGAAAAGAATACTACTTTGCTTAGTTTGGTGCATAGTGATTTGTGTGATTTTCATAGCACACCTTCCTTGGGTAACAAAAAGTATTTAGTAACATTTATTGATGATTATTCAAGATTTTGTTATATCTACTTATTGTTTTCTAAGGATGAAGCCCTTAATAAGTTTAAAGTCTACAAAAATGAAGTAGAATTGCAAATAAATGACAAAGTTAAAAGGCTAAGAACCGATAAAGGTGGTGAATACTATAATCCAAGTTATTTCCAATCAATAGGAATTATACATGAGACAACCACGGCCTATACACCACAACAAAATGGTGTTGCAGAAAGAAAGAATAGGACTTTGCAAGAAATGGTGAACACCATGTTATCCTATTCGGGTTTGAGTGAAGGTTTTTGGGGTGAAGCTGTTTTGACAGCTTGTTATATATTAAACCGTGTTCCTATGAAAGGAAATGTGGTAACCCCATATGAGCTTTGGTATAAAAGGAAACCAAACTTGAATCATTTCAAAGTTTGGGGATGTAGGGCAATTGTAAAAGTGCCGGAACCCAAACGTAAGAAGTTGGGTGAAAGAGGTGTTGAATGCATCTTTATAGGATATGCTAGTCATAGCAAATCCTATAGGTTCTATGTTATAGAACAAAATGACTTTTGGTCGGTTCATACCACTATAGAGTCAAGAGATGCAATCTTTGATGAAACTAGATTTTCATCAATGCCTAGACCAAAGGATGTAATTCCTACTATCAATGCTCAAGCACTTGATCAAAGTACATTTAATCAAGGTTTAGAAGTTCAATCTCAAATTGAGAATGAGGCATCAACCTCAACTCAACCAAGGAGAAGCAAAAGGGCAAGAAAAGAAAAATCTTTTGGCCCGGATTTTCATGTATATTTGATTGAAGGATCAAGGGAAGATATCTCCAAAAAGTTTAAATACATTTTTAATGTAGAGGATGATCCTTCAACCTATGATGAGGCAATGAGGTCTCAAGATGCTCCATTTTGGAAAGAAGCAATTAATGATGAGATGGACTCAATCTTGGGAAATAATACTTGGATTTTAGCCGATTTACCTCCAAAGTGTAAACCAATCGGATGCAAATGGATCTTCAAAAAGAAAATGAAGATTGATGGAACTATTGATAAGTTCAAAGCCCGGCTTGTGGCTCAAGGGTTTACTCAAAAACCGGGTATCGATTACTTTGATACATATGCACCCGTTGCAAGAATCTCCACTATAAGGTTACTAATAGCCCTTGCGGCAGTTCGTAATCTTGTGATCCATCAAATGGATGTTAAGACAGCGTTCTTGAATGGAGAATTAGAAGAAGAGGTTTACATGAAGCAACCGGAAGGCTTTGTCATTGAAGGACAAGAACATAAAGTTTGCAAACTAGTTAAGTCTTTATATGGGCTAAAGCAAGCACCAAAACAGTGGCATCAAAAGTTTGATGAGGTAGTATTGTCCAACGAATTCAAATTGAATATTTCGGACAAGTGTTTGTATAGTAAATTTGATGACAACGGTAAAGGAGTCATCATTTGTCTATATGTTGATGACATGTTGAATTTTGGAACGGATTTAGCACATGTAGAGTTGACTAAATCCTTTCTATCGTCTCATTTTTCCATGAAAGATATGGGGTAGGCGAATGTCATCTTGGGAATAAGAATCAAGAGAGAAGACAGAAATTTAGTCTTGTCACAATCTCATTACACTGAAAAAGTTCTCAAAAAGTTCAATGTCAATGAGACCGCTCTTGTTTCAAGTCCTATGGATCCTAGCATAAAGTTATTACCTAATGAAGGTAGTGCAGTTTCTCAACTTGAATATGCAAGGGTTATAGGATGCTTAATGTATGCAATGACAAGTACAAGGCCGGATATCGCCTTTGCGGTTGGTCAATTGAGTAGATTTACTCATAATCCTAGTATGGAACATTGGCAAGCTATTCGTCGTGTATTGAAGTACTTGAAGAAAACCATAGATTTTGGTTTGTCTTACAAGGGTCATCCTTCGGTTGTAGAACGATTTTCTAATGCAAGTTGGATCTCCAATAGAGATCATTCCTCTACTAGTGGATGGGAATTTCTATTTGGGGGAGGTGCAATATCTTGGACTTCCAAGAAACAAACTTGCATAGCGGACTCTACTATGTTATCGGAGTTCATAGCATTGCATTCCGCCGGTAAAGAGGCAGAATGGTTGAGAAATCTCATGTATGAGATTCCTTTGATTCCAAAGCCGATTTCTCCTATTGTAATTCATTGTGATAGTAGTGCGACTTTGGCAAGAGCATATAGTCAAACATATAACGGTAAGTCTAGACACATTGGTGTTAGACATAGTTATATAAGAGGACTTATCAAAGATAGTGTGATCACAATTGACTATGTGCATACTAATTTCAATCTAGCGGATTGCTTCACAAAAGCACTAGCTAGAGAGAAAGTTGAAAGGATGGCAATCGGTATAGGATTGGAGCCCTTAGTTAATCACAAGTGAAAGAAACTTAACTTGATTCCAATATTACATTGAGACTCAAGTTCAATAAGTTTAATTCTTTTACATTGATGATTGGGAACTTGTTTATTCATCCAAGGTAAAGTTCCGGACTGTGATGTTAAAGGAGGTTGTTTTATCTTAATAGATCTTGACATTGTGCTTTGTCACAGGAGCATGTTAAGAGATCTACCTATGTAAATGCGAAGTTTGGCCGCTTCAAGAAGCTAAGGGGCGTAGCTTTGATGCATTTATGAATAGATACGGGACACATGGCTAAAGTGTCAAGTTATTAATGAAGAACAAGTAATTTATCTTGTGTGTATGATATCTTCAAGTTTCCATTATGTATTAAATGGTTCAATTGTTTTACAACACCATGAGATACGGATTCTTGGAATGTGTATTATACTAGGTGAAAGTTCAAGTCCTTGTACACTTTCATTGATTCATAAGATTGTATATGTGTTGATGATGATAATGATATTTTCATAATTTATATACTCTAAATGGTGGAGGAATGTTGAATGATTTAGAGTATATGTATGATACATCCAAGTTTAATCTTTGATAATTTACATGGAAAAGTGAGTACACACCTCGAAGGTTCTCAATTTGTTGTCATTTTGTGTTTTCAAGAGCAATTTCCCTAACATCATTATATTGTTGTGTACCAACCTTACTAAAAAAGACTATTACAGGACCAAACTTGTATTTTCATTTCCAGACAACAAAGAATGATTCTACGAGCACGGACCATGGATTTCATGCTAGTGCTCAACATCTTGGCCATTCACCAAGACAGAGTTAACGTGGTCTCTTATGTTTATCCATGGATTTACTTGCCAATCAAAGCGAATGAACTGGCGATCAGTCTTACGGAAACCAATGTCAGTTGTACATCCTGGCCAGCTATCAGAGTCAGGATTCATAGCTTCAATCTCAGGGGCATTGACATTGTTGTTGTTGGTAACCTGCTGCCACAATTGGCGTATTGCTGCACTGAAGGCTTGCCAGCTCTCGTATTGATTAGCAAATATATTCATGTAAATGACAGCCCGGGCATGAAGATTATTGGGATTATTCAAAGCCCACTGATGCCTTATAATACCAACGGCAGCAAACCTACTAAACTGGGGTTGCGGCAATAATTCAGCATCACCGATATTTCCATTGCCATTGCCATCAAGGTCACCAATATTTGCAAAGCCAATTTCACCATGCTACAAAATGTCTGATAGTTGGCCATTGAAATATATATGGATCGTAGTGCACGAAATGGCGAGTAATAGGTTGATGATAACCAAAGTCCGCTGAACATGTAGGCCAGCTATCATAATAAGGATTTATTTCATCCATCTCAGGTTCATCGATGTCAATGGGATTGTTGATGGTTACCTGCCGCCAGATTTGACGTATTGCAGCAGTTATGGCTTCCCACTATCATAATTTGAAGCAAATATATTTGTGTAAATATCCTGTCCACGAACTACTTGACCGTAATTATCCACATTCGACTCATACCTTTCAATTACAATGGGGGGATACCAATAAAAAGCTGGTTCAAATACTACTGCAGGATTATCACCGTTCCCATTGCCATTCCCGCCATCCTCACCCCTATTTGGATTTGGATTGCCATTTTCATCACCGTTTGCATATCCATTTTCACCATTATGATGAATCCCATTCTCACCATCATTTTCATTGCCATTCCCAGCATCATGAACCCCATTTTCATGCACACCGTTTGCTTCGTGATGGACTGCACCATTTGGATATGGCATATTACCATTTCCTGGATCAACATTCGCGAGTTTCTTAACCTGAAAAGCAGAAGCACTAAATCAGTATGCAATACACTAATTTCCTGATAAAAGAAGTAAAATATGGGACTTACTGGACAGTATCTGATAGCGCGTATAGTACTAGGATTCAGTGTTACATCAGACTTTCCAGGTCTGCCAAAGCAGTAATCCACCAACAGACTTTATTTTGCATTTTGTGAAGAAGCGGCACCACTAGTAAGACAAGGCAGGTAACCAGTTTCTGGTTTTGCATCAGCAGACTTGTTAACCTGAATTGAGCATTAAATCATTAGATGATGCAAAATAATTTAGTTTTAAGTAAAATGAATGCTGTTGGACTTACTGAAGTTTTCATGGCACTAAAATTACCATGAATGAATGAGGAATACGGCCTTTGAAGTCCACCTGATAATACAATAACAGCACTATCGGATTAGTCTTGGATTGGCTGCATGATTAAGCAGGAATATATTCGAAAGTAACATCTATAAACATGAACTATATATGGCAAACTCTTATACTACGGAAGTAACTAAACAACCCTTCATACCCCAAAAAAACACATAAGAGCAAAATTATTCCATGAATATGACTATGAATTTGGCCATAATGACAAATGTTTAGCCCTAACTCTTTCGACTTTTTAAAGTAGTAATCGAAAACATTTCCAATATCATGTAAATTGCTCCAAGAAATTACAATAGCATATACTTGATATAATATCCAACTTTTATTTATTTATTTTATAGTAACAAACTCATTTGTTAGGAAGAGAATGGACTCAACATCATATTCCAAGCTATTATATAAATAATGAAAGATACTAAATCGTCAAACTCATACTCAAATCCAAGAACTCAATTCTTGCAACTTATTACACTACATTCAGTCACAAAATCATGATTCTAAAGAATTGACAAAATAAAAACTTAATAATGTAATAAACTTCACAAAAATTACTAATAAAAACAAACACAACAAAAAAATCAGTAAAGTCAACAACAATGAAGCATACACTGCAAATCAAACAGCAAAAACATGATTATAACAAAAAACATTAACAAAAATGAGTTTAAACTGATAATGAACTGAATTACCTGACTTCGACGAAAGACATTCGACAAGTCCTTCAGTTTGGGTGTTGCGCATAACGAAATCGAAAGAACTATCAAGAGATTTCACCAATTGTAGACCTTCTAAATTGAATTTCTTGAAGAAATTAATGAGTTTAGTTGATGGGGTTTGATTCAAATTGTTGAATTCAGTTGAATTCTTGAATTTATGTGGTGGGTTTATTTGGAATTTGAAAGGTTTTTCTGGGTTTATGATAGAGGTTTCAGCCATTGTTGAAGAAGGCTGAATTTATGAAACAGAGTTTCAAAGTGTGTTTTTATGAAGTTAGTTGTTTTGAAGGGATTAGTTAGTTAGTGGGAAGAAAATGGTTTTTTTTATTTTTTAAGTTGGGACAAATTGGAATTTTCGTTTACAATCATTTACTTAACTGATTATTATCAAATTTTTTTTTAAGGAAAGGATTATATATATTCAAGAATTATAAAAGTACTTAGAAATTTACATTAGAGGCTTATTCTTTTGAGTTGAAATTTTTGGCACTTCAATTCAGTTTATTTCAGTTTCATTCACTTCAACTCAACTCATCTCTATTATAATTACTACTTCAGTTCAGTTCAGTTCAAGTCATTTCATTTCAGTTCATGTTAACTCATTGGAATCTTCGCTTCTATTTATTTTTGAGGAAAGAAAAAAATAATCATTTACTTAAACGATTATTATTAATTTTTATTTTAAGAAAAGGATTATTTATATTCAAGAATTGTAAAAGTATTAGAAATTTACATTGCAGGCCTATTCTTTTGAACTGAAATTTATGGCGCTTCAGTTCAGTTTATTTCAATTCAGTTCAGTTCAGTTCAGCTCATCTCCATTATAATTACTGCTTAAGTTCAGTCCATGTTAGCTCCTTTCGGTTCAATTTAATTCAATTTTGCTATTTTTAGTCCTAAAAAACAGAGTCTAAGTATTTCAATTATTTTGGGTAATTTTTTTTATAATTATTCTACAAACTCAAATTACATGCAATTTATATCTTATTGATAAAATATAATTAAAATGAATATGACCCACATTAACATAAGGTTTTTAGGCATTTTTAGGTGCGTATTTAGAGCTCATTGGTTCGATATGGTTGCATTTTCGGCATTTAGGCCTTGTTCTAATCGATTTATTTTTACTTATTTTCAGCAAAAATAAGTTTCAATCCTTAATGTTTTCAGCAAATATAAGTTCAGTTTAGCAAAAATAAGTTCAGATAACTAAAAATAAGTTCAGTTCAGCAAAAAAAAGTTCAGATAAGCAAAAATAAGTTTACGAGAGCAGGGCCTTATTGTATAAATTATCCATTTTGTGCCTTATCAGCTTCCTTTGTAGTTTTCTTAAAGTTTCAGGGAGCTTTATAGCTATTTGGAAGCTTTCGGAGCAAGGTTGAATGAAGTGGACAATTATAAGAGAAGAGTTGAAGTTTATGGAATGTTTAACTCGAGGATTATCATCATATGACTTCTATTTTGCATCCATAAGGGTCTTAGCGTAGCTTATTGAGGTGAATTTGAGCTAAAAGTGAAGAAACGTTGATGCTTGTGAAAGTTCACCTTGACCAATGCTCCCTATTTTGGTCATATCTCGAGATATACTAATCGGATGGTTGCAATTCAAGTTGCATTGAGAACTAGATTCATAATGCTTCATACCGGTAGTGTCACACGCCCCATTTTGATACCTAGTACTAGAGTTACAACCCCTCAAAGTCAACCTAGTATTCTAGGAATTGAAGCCGGTGCACGTTGGCTTTGTACGTAGTTGCTGCTTGGCCCGCTGGCTACCTAGCGGCAGTTGGCTGTGTCCCAAGTATTTTAGGAAGAATTCATTGAGTTTTGATGTATTCTCCTAATATATTTTTCTATCTTATTTTATTTCTCCTACTCTATTTTAATTAGGAAAAAATATATATATATATAGGAGAGAATATATTATTGAGAGAGAGGGGAAATTAGCAAGCATATTTTGATATTGGGAGTTGTATGCTATTTTTCTATCTTCTTCCATCAACATTCAAGTTATATTTTATTCATCCATTAATTCAAGTGACCTTTCTTCTTCTCTTCTCTATTTATTATTAATTATGTTTTCTTTAACTATTTCTTTGGTTTATTTGATTCACATGAGTGAGTAATTTATTAATCTAGGGTTAACTAAAACCCTAGTCATGATTAATGTATGAATTGATTCCTTAAATCACCAATTTAATTGTTAATTGTTAATTGTTCTTGCTTCATTGAATGTTTATATGTCAATACTAGATTAGCGGTAGTTAGTATTGTTATGATTCCATTGACTTTAATTATCACAGCAGGAGTTGGGTTTTGACGGATTTGATTGTTTCGATTAAAGACATGAAATTCTCCATGGGAATAGCTAGAATAGATTGTTAGGAAATAATGGTGCCATGTTTACCATCTTTAATTTGTATGATTTCATGGGAGTAGCATGATTACAAATTAGAGAAGCCATAGATATTCAGAAGAGGTTTAGTCGTTTAGGGTACTTTTAGGGCCTGCATTTCCTCTTAAATAATTGATCAATTAATTTGGGATAGGAATTGGTTTTTACAACAATTATGTTAGTGCTGATACTTAAATTTGGGGCCCTTTTTATTTATAGTTTTTTTTAGTTCTTTAGTTTATAGTTGTAGATTAATTCAATACCTTATTTTTACCAACTCTACTAATTGTTATTCATAGCGACCATTAATTGATTGAACCTTCTCTGTGGGATCGTCTCTGACTTACCCTACTACATTATTAGGAGGTTTTGTTAGGTTTTGATATCTTAAAGGTTTGCGATGACCTCATCAATGCACATTTTCTTCATTTTTCTATAAAGTAGAATAACGGCTTGTTTATTTCGGCTGAACTGAAATAAACTCGACTGATAGGAATTAAATAGAAAATAGCTGAAATGAATTGTTTATGAGAGAAGAAAATTAGGAGCTAAACTGAACTGATTAGAGTTGAACCGAAATGTCTTGATTGGGGCTAAAATGAACTGAAAAGAACTGGTTGGATATCAACGGAACTGATTAGAGCTGAACTGAACTAATTGGACCTGAATTGAACTAAATTAATAGAGCTTATTTGAACTGGACTTAAATTAAGCAGAAGTAAACAGGTCCTACTAAAAATACCTGAACGGAAGTGAATTGATTAGATCTGAACTAAACTGATTGAATTGGAGCTGAATTGAACTGAAAGTTTTTTGTATGGATTAGTAATGACACATTAAGGCACTACTCTTTAATTTTGGGCTGAAACGTAGATGAAATGAACTGAACTGAATAGAACTGAAGTGGACTGAAATGAAGTATCGAAGTAGTAATTATAATAGAGATGGGATGAACTGAACTAAAGTGCCAAAAATTTCTATCAAAAGTACATTGCATAATATTAATATTGATAATAATCCACTAGTATTATGATAAAAAATTATGAGAACTAATCCATACTAATAGTATTATGAACACTAATTATTAATAGTAATAATATTATACTGATACCAATCCACTGATTAATGATTAATCCATTATAAAATATTATGAAGACACTAATAATATGAACAAAGTAAAGCCAAGTACAAAATAACACTAACCAAATACACATCAATAAATAATATTATGAGCAAAATAATATATTTTTGAAAGAAAAAAAGGGTGATAAAAATTTATAAAAAAAAAAAGAAAAGAAAAAATGGATTGTAATAATCCCACCTTTTGCACTCTGGAATATATTAGTCCCACCATTGGGCTTTCTCACAACAACCCCACCTTTATAACCTAGTATTTTCTTTTAATGGTCCTTAATCAATTTTTACCTGTATTTGTAGGTGATATCCTTAAATTTACAGGTTAATGCTTTGACTTTTTACATTTTTTTTGGCTCATTTAATTTGATGCTTAATTAACCACCTAACTTTGCCTTCCCTCCATTATATAACGCTTGCTCCTCTCTCATTCCTTTCTTCATCTACTTTCTTTCTTTCAATTTTTTTTCTTCTTCTTTTGGACACCCTAAAAATGGCTTTCAATTCTTAAAACTCTCACGGATCATCTAGTGGTTCCAGGTCGAGGACTCCAGCTTCATTTAGTGGTGAAGTTCAACAAGTGTACTGTTTTCACAATGAGGTTTCCCCTTTGCGTCTTAAACAAACAAACAGCTACAACAACAACATTGAGTATAAAATAACAATCCAACTAAAATGAATTATAAATTAGAAAACTTACTTTATTCTCCACCAATTAACGAACAACTATCTTCGCTACCACCACCCACTTTGATTTCCACCAGCAAAATTCAATTTTAATTTGAGGAAAGCCTAAAGATACAAAAAAATCAACCCTAAAATTCCAGTACCAAAAATACGAAGGTCGAAGAAAAATTGTTTGATATAAGAAATTGTTTGTACTTACCCCAAAATTGCAGGCGCTATTGTTGTAAGGGATGGAAGTTCGACGTTTTTTTTGGAGGGAGTTAAGAGGAGAGAAGGAAATTTGGTAAAATTAATGAAAGTTAGTTAGTTAATTGGAAAAATTAGAATTTAAAACATTAACTTATAAAAAAAACCAATTATAATAAGGGTCTGTTTACTTCAGCTTAAAATCAGTTCAGTTCAGTTCAGCTCCGTTCATCTCTTCTTTTATTTTGCTACTCAATAATATTTTATAAAAAACTTTCAGTTCAGCTCAGCTCGGCTCCAAACAATTCTATTCAATTCACTTTAGTTCAGGTATTTTCATTTGAAGTAAATAGGCCCTAAATCAGTTAGTTTACCTGATCAACAGGTCACAAGTGAAAGGACCATTAAAAGAAAATATTAGGTAAAGGAAGCATTGTTGTGAGAAATTGTAAAGGTGGGATTGATATATTCCAAAGTGTAAAAGGTGGGGTTATTAGAATCCATATTTCCAAAAAAAAAATAATTACGTTGCCTAAGCATTCAACTATAAAATTGTGT
The DNA here is from genome assembly GCA_016808085.1 of Suaeda aralocaspica. Taxonomy (NCBI): domain Eukaryota; kingdom Viridiplantae; phylum Streptophyta; class Magnoliopsida; order Caryophyllales; family Amaranthaceae; genus Suaeda; species Suaeda aralocaspica. Next base: position 111,513 of record PYUH01000855.1, read on the forward strand.
ATGAAAAATATAACTATTTCAACAATTAATATTATAATATCATTATTACTATTATTATTATTATTGTTGTTGTTGTTGTTGTTGTTGTTGTTGTTGTTGTTGTTGTTGTTGTTGTTGTTGTTGTTGTTGTTGCTGCTGTTGTTGTTGTTGTTTGTTTTGTTGTTGTTGTTGCTGTTGCTGCTGCTGTTGCTGTTGCTGTTGCTGTTGTTGTTGTTGCTGATGCTGCTGTTGTTGTTGTTGTTGCTGCTGTTGTTGCTGTTGCTGTTGCTGTTGCTGTTGCTGTTGCTGTTGTTGCTGTTGTGAGAAATTGTAAAGGTGGGATTGATATATTCCAAAGTGTAAAAGGTGGGGTTATTAGAATCCATATTTCCAAAAAAAAATAATTACGTTGCCTAAGCATTCAACTACAAAATTGTGTATGAAAAATATAACTATTTCAATAATTAATATTATAATATCGTTATTACTATTATTATTATTGTTGTTGTTGTTGTTGTTGTTGTTGTTGTTGTTGTTTTTGTTG
>PYUH01000855.1:118955-151836 GCA_016808085.1 Suaeda aralocaspica
TACTTTGACTAAACTTTACAGCAACTCTAAACAAACTTTTAAGGTTGAAAAATCAACCAAAACCTTTCCTATGTTGTCTCTATTCAATTCCATACTTTTCCTTTTAATTTCCTTTTCTAAAACTCTTGTTTTTTCCACTTTACCAAAAATGGCAGCATTGAAAACTTACTTAAAAAATATTTTGAACCTTTCTAAACATCATAATTTGACCATAAAACAATATATCTATGTTCTATGATCACCCTACGATAGTTTCATGCATTTAAAATACTTATAGAATAATTCTAGCATGAAACTAATATATTTACTATTCTTAGAAACACTTTGATAAATTTTATAGCATTATTACATTGTTTAAAACCTCTTAAAAACCATTCTAAATTCATACTTTGAGCATAAAATATTATAATTACATCAAAGGGTCATTATATATTAGTTTTGAACATTAAAAACCCTTTTTCATATTTGATTACATAATCAAATCATCCCTACTACTTTTATTCATCACTATAATTAAATTACAGCAATATTAAATTATTTAAAACTCCATTAAAACCCTTATAAACCTCATGAATCATGCATAAAACAATATAATAACATTGCAAGATCACTATACTTTAATTTCATGTATTAAAAACTATTTTTCATACTTAAAATCATGATTGAAATACCACTACTATTTTTATTCACACTCATAAAAATTTACAGCAATAATATTTTATTAGAAATCCTTCAAAAATCATCATAAACATTATTATTTGATCATAAAACATTACCATAGCATATTATGATCATTAGGGATGTGCAAAAAATTCGGTTTCCTTTCCGGTCCGGTTTTCCAATTTTCCGTCCCGAAAATCCGGATAACCGATCCGGCTTTCGGAAATTCGGAAAAACTGGTCCGGGTATCCGGATTTTAAAACCGGAAACCGGATCGGATACGGAATGAATTTTTAAAAGTTCGGATTTCGGATTTTTAAGGAAAACAAAATCCGGAATTCCGATTTTCCGGATTTTTCCAAATTTTTCCAGTTTTTCGGTCCGGTTTTTTAAGGGTAAAAATGTAACTTTTAGAGAAATTTTTGGTGTATAATTCGGAACCGGATATCCCGTTTTTCCGGATATCCGAATTTTCGGAATTCCGGTTTTTCCGGAACGGAAACGGAACCAATTTTTTTGGTTCAGGATATTCGAATTTCCGGATCGGAAAAATTCCGATATCCGATTTTGCACACCCCTAATGATAATATTAGGTTAATTTAGAACATAAGAAAAACTTAATTATTTTTCATGAACTTAAAAACCCTAATTTAATCATTCATGAACAACTTTTTAAAACATGATTATATATCATAAAACTTGATCATAAATTATAAAAACATGAATATAAACATAATTGTAAACATGATTGAATTAAATTAAAAAGAAGAAGAGAATTTTTTTTAAACTTACAAAAACGAAGCAAGAGAGGGAGGAGGGGGCCAGCGGCGGCTGGTGAGCGGCGGCTAGCTAGCTGGTCGCCGGCGGTCTTCAGGTGGCCGTGGAAGGGCCCGGCAGGTGGTAGCCGGTTAGGGTTTTTTTTTTTTTTTGGTAAACCCTAAAACATAAAACTTAATTTTAATTCTAAAAATTATGGTTTAAAGTGGTATTTATAGGCCCCAAAAGTCACTTTGTGAAATTACTAAATTACCCTTAACGAATGAATTACTTTTGTGCCCTTGTTTTAGAACAATTTAGGAAACCTTTAAAAATCCCAATTTGGCAACTATTATAAAAACTTGAATAATTATTCAACCTTTATAAAAATATTTTATAGGTTTATAAACTTGAAATAAATATTTAACTCAATAATTAATTAAATTTTTTCAATTCATTAATTCGTTAGGCCATTATTAGTCAAAAAATACTAAAAATACAGTTATAAACATTATAATGTATTTATAAATATTAATTTTAATCATACACATACTTAAAAATACGGGGTGTTACACACAAAGCAATGCTCTTTGTATGAAAAAGTTGAACTTAAAAAGATCGGTCCAACAACATGCCTAAACTAAATTTTCATAATAAATATCATTAGCTAAATCACATACAACAAACAAGGTCCTGTTCTTTTGAACTAAAATGTAGCTGAGCTGAAATGAACTGAATTGGATTGAACTGAACCAAATTGAAAGGAGCTGAATTGAACTGAACTGAAGTAAAGTAGTAATTATACTGCACTATGCGCCAAAAATTTCATTCCAAAATTAAAGAATAGGGCCTAATTTAGTAAAATAAAAGAACAACTGAAATGAGCTGAACTGATTGGAGCTGAATTGGATTGAATTGAATAAAACTTAAATTAAGCTGAAGTAAACAACCCTAAGTTGAAATTATACAAGCATTACTTTTTGGAGAAACTTAGTCAAACGAATATGCGTCTACCTTAATAATCAGGGATTTATCGTTAGGAGTTTAATATAACTGATAAAATCTTATAACTGTAAAAAAAAATTCCGAATATGACAAATTTTAGTAGAGTTTAAATATAAAAATAGGTGAAATTTAAATTTTTTTACAAAAAAGAAATAAGTTTAAATACAAATAAGTTTCAAATTTTAATGCTCTAGGAGGATAGTTGATAGAAAATTCTTTTTTGAAACAACTACCAAAAAAATCTTGTAAAACATAAATAAAAAATTAATAAATAATAAACAAATGGAGGGAGAATTTTTATTTTGGAGCTGACATGTGACAAGGTGGTGGACTAGTGTTACTTTAGCTACAGTTATAATGTGTTTTCAAATTGAAAAAAAAAAATAGTAAATAGGCTCCATGAACGGAAGTTTTGGCTAGATCACGACAAATTATTAGATGGACCCAGGTGCAACATATAGAGTTATATGCATTATCTCCTATATACTTGTATATTTGGGGTTTTGAAATGAACATTAGGTCTCAATGAAGTTTATATTTTCTAGAAAAGAACATTGGGTTTAATTTGAAAGAACTGTTTTTTTTAAAGAAATGAATATTTTAGGTTTAAAAACACATTATACTTTCAAAAGGAGTATTATAGCTTTAATAAATGAATATATAAGTTTAATAAATGAACACACATTAGTTAAACGGTGAATTTAAGGTTTAAAATTGAATATTAAGTTTGTAAGAAATTAGTATTCAAACTTAATAAATTGATATAGCAAGGAATAAAAATTAAATGCAATTTTATGGGGCTAAAATGAACCTTTTGGTTTTAAAAATAAATATTTATAATTAAACATTAAATCTCATGTTTAAATGATGAACTTGTTAAAAGGAAAAAAAATTGAACTAATTATGTAGAATGTCAAAATGATTATTTTGCTTTTAAAAAAAAGGAAAATTTTATGGAAATAATCCCACCTTTGGCTATTTCGCCCATTTTGGTTCAACCTTTTATTTATCTAGTTTTAAACCCACCTTTTACTTAGATCTTCTTATTTTGGTCCACTTTACCGGTGATGGGTTATTTAGGTTGTAAAATCAATTTGATTTAATTTTCTTTTTTATTTTATAACATTATGAGAATTTTTTTTCTTTTAATTTCTAATGAAACAATTAAATTCAATGCCTCTTTTGACTTTCTTCTTAGTAATCAGTCATTTCTTTCTCCTCCCCCACCCAAATTACTCTTCTTCTCAAATTGAATCTCATTCGACTAATATAGACATATAGCATCATGTTTCTAATCCCATCATTCCTCAATAAATCACCCAAGTTATCACTCTTTTCTTTATTATCTTGTTATACAACCACATCCACAACCTTTTAACCACTGACTTAGATTATCAGGCTACCACCATCCTCCAATTTCCAATTTTGCTCCATTGATTTTGGGTGGGTAATTTTCGATTTTGACTCCTTCCAATTTCCTTTGAATTAAGAGGTTTCTAGCTTCATTTGTGTTTGTTTTTGATTTAATTTATAATTTGAGATTTTTTTTTTTAAAAAATTCGTTTCCAACCACTATTGATGGTGATGGAAATGGTAATAGTGGGTGGTTTATATTTTTGATCTATTGTTTCAGTTGGTGGTGGTGGTAGAATTAGTGATGTGTGGGTGATTGTCATTAAAGGTTTGTCATATTGGTAGTAAACTAGTAATTAATGAAGGTTTTGGGTGGATTATGAATTTGTGATAAGGGTAACTTGCCTTGGTGGTGGTAATAACAACGGTTGAGACTTGTGACAGTTTTAGCAATGTTGGTAGTGGGTAGCCTGGTAGGAGTAGTGGTGGCAATGGTTGTACAGGAGGAACGAATTAATCTCTGTATTAATAAACTTAATTTATTTTCTTATAATTAATTAAATTGGAACCAATCAAAATAACACACGTGTCTAATTATTTACTTCAACAGGTTACTAGTAGGTTGCTACAGGTGAGGGACCAAAGTGAGAAGACATGATACAAAGGTGGGATTAAAACTAGATAAACGAAAAGTGGGATCAAAATGAGCGAAACGACCAAAGGTGGGATTATTCCCATAAATTTTTTCTTAAAAAAATGAAAATTCGGAATTTAACTAAATAGACATAACAAAAGACAAAGTAAAATGTATACTAGTTGTGAATTTGCGTTGTGAAATTACTTGTAAAACCTATTACATGTAGCATCTTTTTCAAATCAAATTCAAAGGATATTAATTTATAACTAGATAAACAATAAAAGTATTTTATTTAACATTCAAGTTCATTATATACACATAGTTCAACATTAGGTCTCCAATTCTAGATAATTGAGGGTGCATATATAACCACATGGACTCGCGTCTATATGATACCAGTTGGTTAAAGGTTTTGAAATTAAATGTTACATATTACTGAAAGGGACGGTCCTATACCTATAAAAAATAAACCTACAACTCTAACTAATGCAGATAGGGAAGTAAGGATCGGATCAACAGAGAAACAACGATTTTCTACTAATTCTAAAAATTTATTTCGCTATAAAGTGCCTTTGAACAGTAATTATCTAAGACACTAATTGCTACTAAGACATAAATCAAATACAAAATTATATCAATAAACTAAACCTAGGACATCGGTTCACCGCGAATCAATCAAATAATGAACTGACTAACAATTAACAACAGATTAATGACTCTCTAAATTAAGACTCACAAATTCTCTCGAATCTAGACTCCTTCAAAACTCCTCTAATGGCTTTCGCTCACTTAGACTCGTTTTTCCTATTATCTCTGTGATTAGTTGTGGTAATCTTAGCACTCGACATCAATTTTGACAATTTCAGACTAACAATCAAACCTGGGCAAAATTTAATTGAAAGCAATATAAACTTTTAATGGGAATTCAGAAATAACAAGAATCATATTAATTAAACATCAATCAAACACTGAAGTCAATCCATGAATCCCCTAGCCCTAGAAACTAAACTACTCACACATATTCAAAAATATAGAAAACAAATTAACATTCGAAACTAAAACTAAACAAATATTTAAATTGAATTAACTAATTAACATAAACTAAACAAACTAAGAACATGAATTCTAGGGCATAAAACAAGATCTAAAAATAATTAACTAAAACTAAATTACTTCTAAGAACCATAAACTAAAAACATAAATCAAACAATAAAAACAAAGAAAGAAATTGAATAAAACCTAAAATTAGAATTATATTGAATGAATAATTGAATTGAACAATGGAACATTATAGAAAGAGAAAATTGAATGAAATCCTAGGCTCTTTAACAATAATGTGTGTGTAAACCATAAAATTTGAACTTGCAAATTAATAATAAGAAAGACAAATAATATGGTAAACAATAATTTGTGGGTTACAACTGTCGTTACTCTCTTGATTCCTCTCTAAAGGTTTGGGGGTTTAGATTAAGGTTTTCTAATAGTACCGGGATCTTATTGACTTATTCCGGACTATTTGCCTACAATTTAGTAGTAGGGAGGTAATGGGGTCTTTGTGACTTATTACATCTCTACCTCATGAAAACCCTAAACTACTCCTCTATTTATAAGGAAAATACATGCTAAGAGAGTAAGGTAACAATATAATTTAATATCCTAAATCTTCTAAAATATTTTTTTTCTAATTATTGGATATATTTGACACCTAAAAATACTAAAATTTCGGTGTCAACAGTGTGGTACAAAGCCTAAAAACTCTAGCTATTTATACATAAGTCTAAAATCTCGAGCAAAAAGGTGAGAAGGCCCATTAGGATGAATCGCCCGACTAACCAGGAGGAATATGCCCGATCGAGCTCACAAGGCGAATGATTTTAGCAGAGGGAAAAATCCGCCCGACTGCTCGGGCGAAACCCACCTGATCAGGTGCGATTAGTGTTTCTTCCAAAAGCTCCTGAGAAATCTAAGTAAATTGCGCCTGACTGCTTTTGCGGATTCTGCCCGACTAGCCGGGCGAAACTCCTTCTTTGCTATGAAGAGGACGAATCGACTTCCAATATTTCCAGGCTATATCATAGCTCCCTGAATACTTCATTATCGACCCATGGCTCCTCATATCTAGTCGTAGCTCATATAAATGCCTTGGAATCAATGTAACAACACCGAAATCCTGCAAAGTGTCACTAAAAGCACAAACAACTCAATACAACCAAATCTTAGCCATAATAGCTCCGAAGAGCCAAGGTTAGAGTTAAAATAAACCGGGAATGGGGGTAAAATATATGAATAAAATGCACTTATCAAACTCCCCCAAGCCAATCCTTTGTCTATCCTCAAGCAAACAAATTAAACCGAATAATGACTTCACCCCTTTTAATTAATTTGTAAAACACAGCCAAATCAGGCAATTCCGAGCATGCAAGTTCCTAAACCAACCCATCAAAATCCCTTGACCGCCATACACTTACATCAAAATCAAAGGCCAACCATGTGTAGACACCTAATTTAGTGCCTATGTCCCTCGGCAGGACTCTATGCTGATTTAAAAACTCATTTCTCTAGAAGATTGGATAATCGAGTATACGTGGGCATAAAAATAAATCTCGGATATTATAAAATTTCGATTCTTATTTAACAGACTTTTTTATCCCAACGCATCTTTTATTTTAAATAAATGAATAAAATAAAATGATAATAATAATAATAATAATAATAATAATAATAATAATAATAATAATAATAATAATAATAATAATAATAATAATAATAAATAATAATAATAATAATAATGAAAAATAAAAATAAAATAAAAATAAAATAAAAAAATGTAGCGCGCTTAATTTAGTTACGCTGAGCTGTCAGCGTGACTAAATTAAGTGCGCTACCCTAGTAGCGTTGTAGGGTTTCCTGCGTTACTGGGCCAGCGCGATTCAGCGTACCGCGCTAGCAGCCCAGCGCGATTAGGGTTCCCACGCTGTTATAAAAACATTCATTTCCTTCATTTCTCAACACATTTTTTTTACTCACTCTCTCCCTCATACTTAATTAATCCGATTATCGCTTTTAACAACCTTATTTTTTTATAATAATTATTTATTATTTTATTTGCTATTTATTTCACTAAAAGTGGCTACAAATTTTAATAATATCGAAACAATAATTCGAAACTCCGCCCAAATTAATACTCGACGAAGACAATCTTCAAAGGAGAAGTGGTACGTTTCCTGAGAGCCCTAAAAATCATGTTTATGGACTTTTAAGTTGTCGTTTCACTATTTATTTACTGCTTTATCACTTTATTATTGTTAAAGGACTTAAATTGATTGTTTGCAACGCTTAATCAAGATAATTCTTTCGGACAAATCTAATCATGTTAGGCTCCCTAAATCAATTTAAGAACGGTTTGAGTTATATTAATTAGTTTTTTTGTGTTATCACTAACAATTTAATGCTTTTTTTTTGTTAATTTTGTAAATTGATATTTTTGTGTGATTCTAAATGTAATTTCTGTACTGTTAAGAGGAAACTAGTAATGACCGCCTATGGGCTAACCCGACGCACTCTATCATGTTAGTACCTTCGCCCCCGAGTCCAATATTTGGTTCGCTCGACCACAGCTTGGAGTCATCCCCATGGGATCGGAGAGGATTTCCGTGCAATTTACACAAACGTCCCTTATTCGAGTCCCTTTCGTATCTAATGTAAATGCACGGTTTATGAGTTTAGTTCCTAAAACTTATTGGCGACTTCTTATTAGCATGTTTGGTATTGGCAGTGAAGTTTCTCCCAAGTAAAATGATTTAAAATTGGGTTTAAAAGAAAAATAAGAGCAGCGCTGGAAAGCTAACTACACTACCTTTGTAGTGTTACAGAACTTCCCCCGTTGACACTGTAGCGTCACAGAACTTGTAACGTTGCAGGATCAGCGTGGGAAATCTTGTAGCGCTACGCCTGTAGCGTGGTACAAGTTCCAGCGCTCCATTTCTTTTGAAAAGAAGGAAAAAAGGAAAAAGGAGCAGCGCTGGGAAGTTAACTGCGCTACCTTCGTAGCGCTACAAACCTTCTTGCGCTGACACTGTAGCGTCACAGAATTTGTAACGCTGCAGGGTCAGCGTGATAAACCTTGTAGCGCTACGCTTGTAGCGTGGTACAAGTTACAATGCTCCATTTCAGTTAAAAAAAAAGGTCTAATTAATTCGTTTCACCTTTCCTTAAGCCAATTTTTTAGGTCTAAGTCGACCTACGGAGGGTTTGGGAAAGGTGACCAAAAAAATTTGGGACCCTAAAATCCGGGGCCCCTATAGTGGAGACTTCACTGGGGACTAAAAGAGGGCGAGACTTGGAAATTTTCTCTTAATCATACACTTATTACATTTAGAACAAATTGCATTTTTTTAGACATATTGCATACATGTGACAAACACTTGGCTTCCATGTGTTTGAAACATGCCTTAGGATCACCATAATAACATTACATTTCGGGAAGGATCCGTTGACTTGGTGGGGCCCATGGTCTCTAAGCAACCGAGCAAAACACAACCTTATCCCAACTATATCGATTCCATGTTTCCCATGGTACTTGGAGGGGAGACACTTCATATCTAACGGTTATTATAACGCAAAGTGTTGGAGCACACTCCTTAGATGTAGGACCCTTTTGACTGACCATGATTGACCGTAGTTCGACTGCATTATTTAGTAATTATTTGCTTCCCTTTTGTTTTATAAAGTTGCTTGTTTTGCTTTTTATATTTTGTGCATATGTAGATTTTCTGAGGTTTTCAAATCATTTTTAATCACAATATATTATTAGCTACCTAAATTAATCGGTTACGTAAAATATTTTCCATAATTTTAAATTATATTCTTTGATATCATTTGATTGCTTGGAAGATTTTTATGCAACAATATAATTGATTTAGTTAATAAAATATTGCAAAAGATATTATTAATCAAATCCTTGATCTTCTTAGGATTTGATTAATAGAATATTTGAATAAATAGAAACTAACTTATACACTTAACACTTATTAGAAAATTCAAATAACATTAACAATTTCAAAAATACTTTAACTTTTTGAGATTTTTAATATAATTCGAATCTTTTTGAAATTTACTAATTAATTCCTTTCATTTAGAATTTTATTAGTTTAATTCCAAATTTTTAATAAAGCTAACTATCTCAGTTTCCCTTGTATTATTTTCAAAAAATCAAACACTTCGAATAATTTTTTTTAAAAATAAAAAAAAAACTCAAAAAAAAAATCCATCAAGGTTAATTATGATATTTATATTTTTTTATTAATTTTTTTTATTTTTCCTATGAGCTTCCCATCAATTAACCTTGATTGTTATAACTCTAATTGTTGAGTCTCGTTTCTTTTTTCTTCTATTTTTCTTCTATCTTTTTTGTCTTCCCTCATCATCTCTTTGTAAGGATCCAATAAGGATAATCTGAAAATTACTAATTGCTTGACAATGCACGATTTTGATCAATTTTTTAATGACTCACATACAAATAACATCATCACCAATCTTTCAAAAGTTCGGTCTAATAATAGGCTCATTTAGGCCTAAATAACGTATATATGGGCAACACGGACATGAATCCAAACCCATTAAATACAAATTTAATGATAACTTAGCAAAAATCATTAGAAACTTGCAGCGTAATTAACTCTACAATGCTACACAAACTGCGCAACTCTTCTAATTGCGCTACACTATTAGCGTCACAAGTTTAATAACGCTACCTTGCTAGCGCTACTTCTTTTGTCACGCTACAAAGCTAGTGTTAGAACTTTTTTTGCGCTAAAAAGTCATGTATTTGAATAGTTTTGATGAATATGTAGTATTTATTTGAAATTACTCATACACAATTAAATCATAATTAACCCCAACTAAAAGAGTTTTAAGTTATTTTAGAGCCTGTTATGGTTCAAGAAGAACCCACTTTGGTTTTCTTTCAACATTTTATCTATTAACACATACTGAATGGACATATTCTTTTAAGTGCAATCATTATAATATGAAATTGCAAGGGTTGCCACATATTATTGTCATACAAAATGATGAAAAAATGCCTAATGTAAACAAAAGAAAATTTGTTTGCTTTAGAAAGTGATAATATGTGCTATATTACTACTTTTTTCTAAACACTCCATCCCACCTTTCCATCAAACACATCATTCTAAGTGTTTCAATTATGAGCCCATGGTTCAACCTACTCCTAAATGTTTGATTTAGAATCTATTGATCAATAGACCCAAGGTCTATAGTTTGGACTGAAATATAATGAAGTTTCAATCAATGATGGTCATTATTTAAAATCCTTCAAATGCAAGCTCAAGAAAATCCGAAGAACATTATTCAAGACGATGTAGACGCATTTAAACAAGAAACATGATTTGGACCAAAACTAGAACTCCATTCACTTTCCTAGTTTAATTTCTCTCTTTTCTTTTCTTCTTCTTTCATGGTAGAGTTTGAGACTTATGCTGCCAAGTATCATTTATGTACTAATCTCAACTATCAATAAAATGAAATTCATTTCATCTTCAAATTGTACATTCTCTCTCTACTCATCATGTCTTGCTTAAACAATTACAAGTGAATGAACTCATCAAGTTGAGTTAATCAACATGGCAACCAAGAACAAGTTAAAGCATAATTGGCATAATATAGACTACGTTGTTCATATCAAATGCATCCTCAATTTGACGCATCCACACCTTGAACAACTTACTCTATATTTTACATCCTTTAAATTAAATATGTCAATTACTTAATTAAGTTATTAAAGCAAAGTGGTTCAAATAAATTCTCTTTTGGGAAACAAACTTTACTTTATTAACCATAGGCTCAGTCATCACGAGCCTAAAAGTTTAATTGAGGCTCAATTTAAGTCTCAAAAATTGGGGGCTCACTCCAAGTCCACTTAGTGTTTATTTAAAGATGCAATACACCAACATAAGAGGCACCTTTGAAACCCTAAAAATGTTTCCCTTATCTTGAATAACCTACATTATGATCCACTTTCTTGGTAGCCCGTTTGTGCCTAAACACATAGCTTGTTTCTTTCAACCTACATCAAACTTAGCCCGGGGATGGGAATGCTACGAGGACATAAATTAAAAAGCAACTCCATAAAGAAAATATATAATGTTAAAGTAGCTCTGATTTTCAATTCAAACAAATGGAAATGCATGAAAAGTTGTCAACAAAGTAATAAAGTTTTAAATAATAGAGTTGCTCAAGTTTAAGAACAAGTTGTAGCATAGTTTGGGTTAATTATGGGTATTTGAGTCTTCTTTTCCATTTCTTTTACCCCCTAAGCTTAGCCACGATAAACCCTGAAAAGCCCTCCTTGAGTGTAACAAAATTGCAAAAAACTTGTGTTTTACCTTTAACACATCAATAATCAGAAGCAAGAGCTACGTAAGACCTGATTCCAACTCGAATTGGATACGTATGAACCTTTCAAAGGTGCGGTCTTAATAGTCCTACATCTAAGGACATGTACATGAGTAAAAATTTTAAGGGCCCATAAAAAAAAGGTCCTTTGAACACAAGAATCACTAAGGCTTGCTGGATACTGTTTTATTTGGACGCAGCAAACCGTCTTAAAAGAAAATTGCCTTAAGTCACATAAAGCAAGTCAAGTTCTTCTTCACACATATCCTCCTTCTTTCCTTTTTCACACATACTCTTCTTCATCAAGCTTCTTTCCTTTCTCATGCTTATCATCATCAAATCTCTGTAGTGTCATTTTTAACTCAAACATCCACATACTTCCTTACTCATTCCTTTTTATTCCGCAAAATCATCCAACTTCTTCATTTTCTCTTAAAGAATGAATTTTCATAGCTATCTTATACCTATCCACGGCAGCATGAAGCATCACTTTGACTCATATCATCCTCTCATCACCAAAATCTTTCCTATCTCTTCTAGTTTGGTCTTCAAAACTTGGCAACGTCGTCTACTTCAAGCATATCATATTCAACACTTCAAAACTGAGCAAGCATTTATAATATTGATTTCTTATTTCTCTAAAGAGATTCACATTACTAATTAGCCAATAGTTGAATTTGAAAGAAACTTCTCAAACAAGACAATCACGAAAGTTAAGATGATGGCTCATAATCTAAGAAACAAATGAGGCAAGCTAAAATCATTCCCCTTTGAATCATAATCGCTGTCAAGCACATTATACAACAAACGTAGTCAATTTTGGATCCTTAACTTCTACTATTCTTTCTTCCTCATTCTCCTCGTATAAAAAAATAATCATGTTTTTTTCAAAACAAAAAAAAAATCGATTTAGGGAAAGTTGAGACACCCCCATCCCTTGCTTCCTACTAACTCATGCTATGGCACCTCCGTGTTCATTTGTGCATATTTTTTGGTTGTTTTCCCCGTGCTTATTTGTAGCTAATTTGAGCATATAACTAACTTGTACATACTCTTCTAGCTAGCTTTGCATACATATTTGTGACCTTTCTTGTTGCTACAAGTCTCCATACTTACACCACCTTATACACCCTGGGGGCTTATGACATTTGCTATAAAGTCTCATTAAGCTAATGAAATTTGCCTGTTGCCCCTTATGAAAAAAAAAACAAAAAAAAACATGAAGTTGTCTCACTTGAAACTTCATTTTGGCGATTTTTTTTGGGAGTAAGTCGGATAACCCTCCACAAAATATTGCCATTTTTCCCCTACTCAGACCCTCGGTCTCAAAATATAGCTCATTATTTATATGTAAAAAAATAAAAGGCCAGAAAATTAAAAAGCGTAGCATCACAGCCTTTGTAGCGCAAAATGAGGAGCGTCACAACGTTTTCAGCGCTACTTAACAAGCGCAACAAATTATGCAACGCTCCATAGCACAGCGCAACAAAGTTTGTCACGCTACGGCAGCAGCGCTACTAATATTCTTGCGCTATGTCATTTGAGGTAAAATTAAGAGCATTTTTACTTTTATCATACTAAATAATGGGATAACTGATTTCTTATTCTTGGAGCACGTTACTTCATAAATATAAAGAGCACGCTACTCTTACAAATAAAGTAAAATTTTCAAGAGCATTTTCACTTTTTATTATTAATTAAATTAAGAGCACGTTGCTCTTATAAAAAAAATAATCAAGAGCATTTTTTTTCACTTTTGATTATTAATTAAAATCCCATTGCTCTTCTTTATTAATTAAAGAGCACGTTACTCTTATACATAAAATAAATTAATCAAGTGCATTTTCACTTTTGATTATTAATTAAGAGCCCATTACTCTTCTTTATTAAATTAAGAGCATTTTTTTTTCACTTTTGATTAAAATAAAATAATTTAATCAAGAGCATTTTTTTTTTCTAGAGCCCATTACTCTTATAAATAAAATAATCAAGAGCATTTTTTTCGCTTTTGATTATTAATTGAGAGCTCATTGCCCTTATAATTAAAACTATTCAAGAAGTATTTTTCTAGTTTTGATTATGACTAATCAACTACACTCTCTAATTAAGAGCCTACTACTCTTTAAAATGTCAAAATACATGGGTCATGACATGAGTAATGAAGGTCTAAGAACAATTCTCAAATCATTCATGGAGCATTATACTTCATTTTAACATCATTAGGACAATCATTTGCCAAAAACACACATGTTTGATAAAAATAAGAGCAAATATAAATTGTCACAAGCTTAACATTCTTATGGCTACAAATTGAATAAATTATAGCAATCAATCCTCTAATGTAAGCACAAATTTATCCCATAGTTCTCAAAAGTGAGCTTGGAAAAAAAAACTCACAGCGCGTTTGAAGTTCTAGCGCTGCAGCTTCAGCGTCGCTGCGCTGAACACGCTACTAGTGCAGCGTGACCACTCCAACCGCGCTACGCCCCAAGCGCTAATAAACCAACCTCGCTACCTGCATAGCATAATTTCAACATCAACATTTGCAAATCAAGCAACAACCACAGCACAGCACAGCAAATGGTAACACGGTAACCTAGGAGCGTGATTGAAGAAGACGCGCTGACGGTTTGAGCGTCGTTGCGTTTGGTGCGCTACTTCCTCAGCGCGCCTGAAGAAAGAACGCTGCGAAGCTAGCGTGCCTTGTTGCGTTTTGCTATGTTGTTTTGGCTTTGAGTTTGATTTTGATGATAATTCATTTTATCATCTTTTGCTCCAAATGTTCCAAAAGTAGATTACATTAGGATAAGGCTTGTTATCTCATGACAACCTTGTAAAATTTTGTCAATATTTCCGGTAAATAAGCAAATTTACCCAGATTAGTAATAAATAAACGAATTTATTACATTTTTCAATAATTTCAGTAAATAAGCGAATTTACTCAAAATAGTAATAAATAAACGAATTTATTACATATTTTTCAATAATTTCAGTAAATAAGCGAATTTACTCAAAATAGTAATAAATAAATGAATTTATTACATTTTTTTCAATAATTTCAGTAAATAAGCGAAATTACTCGAAATAGTAATAAATAAACGAATTTATTACATTTTTTCAATGATATCAGTAAATAAGCGAATTTACTCCAATAGTGATAAATAAACGAATTTACTCAAAATAGTAATAAAAAAACGAATTTATTACATTTTTTCAATAATTTCAGTAAATAAGCGAATTTACTCATAATAGTAATAAATAAGCGAATTTATTACATTTTTTCAAAAATTTCAGTAAATAAGCGCATTTACTAAAAATAGTAATAAATAAACGAATTTATTACATTTTTTCAATAATTTCAGTAAATAAGCGAATTTACTCAAAATAGTTCTAAATAAACGAATTTATTACATTTTTCAATAATTTCAGTAAATAAGTGAATTTACTCGAAATAGTAATAAATAAACGAATTTATTAGATTTTTTCAATAATTTTGATAAAAAAAGCGAATTCCTTCAAAATAGTAATAAATAAGCGAATTTATCACATTTTTTAAGCGAGTTTACTCGAAGTAGTAATAAATGAGCGAATTTATTACCTTATTTCCAGTCAAAATAAAACTTATTCAAAATACTAATACTAATTTATTTGCTAACTGTTTTGATAAATAAGCGAATTTATTAAAATCTATTTTCAATTTTTGTTTCGAGAGCCATTGCTTTATAAAAATTGCTACGCCCATTGGTTAATGAGTAGCTCATGGCTCTGGATATGAAAGTCTCGAAAAACGATTCGAGCATACTTTGATTGTCGTCTTACTCACACTCAATCAAAGTGGGGGCTAACTGTAGACACCTAATTTAGTGCCCCTGTCCCTCGGCAGGACTCTATGATGATTTAAAAGCTCATTTCTCTAGAAAATTGGATAATCGAGTATACTTGGACATAAAAATAAACCTCAGATATTATAAAATTTCTATTCTTAATTAACGGACTTTTTTATCCCATCGCCTCTTTTATTTTAAGTAAATGAATAAAATAAAATGATGATAATAATAATAATAATAATAATAATAATAATAATAATAATAATAATAATAATAATAATAATAATAATAATAATTAATAATAATAAATAATAAAAATAAAAAAATAAAAAAATGTAGCGCGCTTAATTTAGTCACGCTGACAGCTCAGCGTGACTAAGTTAACAGCGCTACCCTAGTAGCGTTGTAGGGTTTCCTGCGCTACTGGGCCAGCGCGATTCGGCGTACAGCGCTAGCAGCCCATCGCAATTAGGGTTCCCACGCTGTTATAAAAACCTTCATTTCCTTCATTTCTCAACACATTTTTTTTACTCACTCTCCCCATCATACTTAATTAATCCGATTATTGCTTTTAACAACCTTATTATTTTTATAATAATTATTTATAATTTTATTTGCTATTTATTTTACTAAAAAGTGGCTACAAATTTTAATAATATCGAAACAATAATTCGAAACTCCACCCAAATTAATACTCGACGAAGACAATCTTCAAAGGAGAAGTGGTACGTTTCCTGAGAGCCCTAAAAATCATGTTTATGGACTTTTAAGTTGTCGTTTCACTATTTATTTACTGCTTTATCACTTTATTATTGTTAAAGGACTTAAATTGATTGTTTGCAACGCTCAATCAAGATAATTCTTTCGGACAAATCTAATCATGTTATGCTCCCTAAATCAATTTTAATAACGGTTTGAGTTAAATTAATTTGTTTTTTTGTGTTATCACTAACAATTTAATGCTTTTTTTTTTGTTAATTTTGTAAATTGATATTTTTGTGTGATTCTAAATGTAATTTCTGTACGATTAAGAGGAAACTAGTAATGGCCGCCTATGGGCTAACCCGACACACTCTGTCATGTTAGTACCTTCGCCCCCGAGTCCAATCTTTGGTTCGCTCGACCACAACTTGGAGTCATCCCCATGGGATCGGAGAGGATTTCCGTGCAATTTAGACAAACGTCCCTTATTCGAGTCCCTTTTGTATCTAATCTAAATACACGGTTTATGAATTTAGTTCCTAAAACTCATTGGCGACTTCTTATTAGCATGTTTGGTATCGGCATTGAAGTTTCTCCCAAGTAAAATGATTTAAAATTGGGTTTAAGAGAAAAAAAAGAGCAGTGCTGGAAAGCTAACTACGCTACCTTTGTAGCGTTACAGAACTTCCCACGCTGACACTGTAGCGTCACAGAACTTGTAACGCTGCAGGGTCAGCGTGGGAAATCTTGTAGCGCTACGCCTGTAGCGTGGTACAAGTTCCAGCGCTCCATTTATGTTGAAAAGAAGGAAAAAAAGGAAAAAGGAGCAGCGCTGGGAAGTTAACTATGCTACCTTCGTAACGCTACAAACCTTCTTGCGCTGACAGTGCAGTGTCATAGAACTTGTAACGCTGCAGGGTCAGCGTCGTGTCATAGAACTTGTAATGCTGCAGGGTCAGCGTGAGAAACCTTGTAGCGCTACGCCTGTAGCGTGGTACAAGTTCCAGCGCTCCATTTCAGTTGAAAAAACGGTCTAATTAATTCGTTTCACCTTTCCTTAAGCCAATTTTTTAAGTCTAACTTGACCTACGAACGGTTTGGGAAAAGTGACCAAAAAAATTTGAGACCCTAAAATCCGGGGCCCCTACACCATGCATGAAATAAAGATCGACAAATAAAGTAACTCACGGAATGTCACTCCACACATTTAGTTGAGCATATAAACAATGTGGCTCACCCTCACTTCTCAACCAAAAACAATATGTAATGCAAATGCACAAAAGTGTTTAAATGCAATTTTTGAGAACAAAACCCATACCGGACACCTCATGCACTTGTTTAAAGGGTATTCACTCAAGCTAATGCAATGTCAACTCGAAATGCTTGCAATACGCACTAGCTTTGGGATTTGACTCACTTCAAAAGAACTAAAAACATGTACATACCGATCAAAAAGGTTTTTATTAAGCTTCTAACATGGATAGGGTGACGGTAGGATAAATTTGGGATAATGTGGCCGAAAATGTGGGCTATACACATATGAAATTGAAGAAAACTATCAAAAACTCCAAAATATAACAACATCTTCAACGTTCAACTCCAAATCTTTTGAGATTCACATCACACCATAAAATTTACAATTCAACAACATCCTCAATTCACAAGCTTACTTTCTTTCTTTTCACTTTTTTTCGTCTTTTGATTTTTCATACTTTTCAATCTTTTCTTTTTTCCCACTTTCATAATTTTTCAATTTTCAATAAAAACTCAGGCTCACAGCTCTTAATGACTAGCCTATAACATAGACTAAGTCATCACACATACATAACTGAGCTTGCTATAAGATATTATTTTTCAATTTTTCTATGCACTAGCTATCCAAGATATTGGTATGAAGAGCCTTATTGTCAAACCTATCATTAATACATCATGATTCCAACATATTTTTCAAACAATCCTTTAACAACTACTCCAACAACTGCATAATAACAACAAAGAAACTCCACCAATCTCCCTCAAGCCAAGCTAGGGCATACATATAAAATAATGAAGCATGGCTAATAGGGTTGTAATGTGGCTAAAATGCAAATGAAGGGTAAACAGCTCAAACAAGGATCAAGGGAAATTATGTAGTGGAATGCCTAAAATTGAAAAATCTGAAGGCTCCTAAAGAAATGAAGGCCTTTTATCATTCACGATATGTGACACACCAAAGCCAAGCTACTAGAGTCAAGAGCCAAAACATGGATCAAACAAGCACCAGGAACTAAGCACACAAGCTAAGAAAAGAAATAAACATTTAATAAAGTATGCGGCTCAAATCCTCCCATTATCTAGTTAAAGCCTCTACTCTACACATGGCTATATTGCAAGATATAAAATGGCTTTAAGCTAAATCAAGTTCAAGTCCAAGTTGGCAATTCCCAAACCATAGCTCGTCACATGCCCAAATCGGTTAAAAAAAATTATTTTTAAGAAAATGCGAGGCACAGGGAAGTCATCATTCAATCATCTAGCCATACTCAAATAAAATCAAGTTTAATCATTCAATTCATTCAATCAACTAACTAAGACGCAATCAAAATTAAACTAAGAAATCCGCCCGACTGCTCGGGCGAAACCTGCCCAATCGGGTGCTATCAGTGTTTCTTCCAAAAGCTCCTGAAAAATTTAAGTAAATTCTGCCCGACTGCCCGGGCAGATTCTGCCTGACTAGCCGGGCGAAACTCCTTCTTCACAATGAAGAGGACAAATCTACTTCCAATACTTCCAGGCTCTGTCATAGCTCCCCGAATACTTCATTACCAACCCATGGCTCCACATATCTAGTCGTAGCTCATATAATTGCCTTGGAACCAATGTAACAGCACCGAAATCTTGCAAAATTTCACTAAAAGCATAAACAACTCCATACAACTAAATATTAGCCAAAATAGCTCCGAAGAGCCAAGGTTAGAGTCAAAATAAATTGGGAAGGGGGGGAGGTGCGTAAAATATATGAATAAAATGCACTTATCAACTACTCCCTCAAATGACGGTTAAATATGATAAAATTTTCATAAAGACTTCGCAAAAAATAAATATATTCACAGGAAGATTATTTCAAAACAGTTACGGACTACAAAAAATGATGGCTAGGTACAAAAAAATCATCTAATTATGTCAAACAAATCAGCTTGTCCAAGTTAATATTCTATTTCAACTCCAATGGTTAAGCTAGTAGCTACTAGATAGAGGCTTTTAAAAATTGCAAGCTATTCCCTTCCTACAACCAATGGAGATGCTATCATCTTTTGTAGTTCCCTATGAAAAACAATGCGACAATTTTTTAGGTGGACTGATGAAATTGGATTCAACAACCTAATACCTTGTATACTTCGTATAAGGTCATGTTATTTTGAACTTATTTTCAATTATTTTAAGTTTTATTCAGTTCATTTCATTTAAGTTAAGTGGAGTTAAGTGCACGAATTAGTAGTTGCCATTTCTTTATATATTTAATTTTGATAATAAATATTTTTATTTTGTTGTAATTTTTTTAATATCAATTATTATTATAATTAGAAAATAAAAATAAATAAAACTAACAACAAAGCTAAATCAGATTCAAAATAAATAATAATTGCAATGCATTTTGGTTTCATAGATGTCATTCTATCAAAACATCGCTCAAGTCATTAACCAACTTACATTTTTAAAGGTTATTTATAGATTAATGAAAAAAACACCTGAATTGGCATACTAATAAATAATCTTATTGAAATTGTCTACGTAGGCTCCTAATATGCAACTATTTAGCTTTTTCCCCAGTTCTTCATAATGCACACTATAGTTAGGGTGAGTTCTCTTCAAGATATACGACGTGAAGTAATTATCTTATTGATTGTATTGAAATGGATTGAGAAATATTGAATCTAACTAGAATAGATTTGAAGGGATTGAAATGGAATAAAAATAATTAGACCTCGTTGAAACTTTTTAATCTTATAAGATTGAAATTGATTATTGATAATTGACCTAGACAAAAATGTCCTGTAATAATGACATTTCAGTTATTTCACAAGCTAAAGACAAAACAAAAGTTATAAACCAAAAAAGTAAAAATAAAAAGTAAAAATAGAGGGTCCAAAGCAATTTCAAAAATGTAATTTTCAATGATAGCATAATTTTAGTAATACTAGTTGTGACACCGTGCGCAATGCGCACGACGCCCCAAAATATATATGTTTGTGATTATATTGTTTAGGCTTATACGATTCATAGTCGATGATTTTCGGTATAATTCAGGTGTAATGGATATATATATGATTTTGGTGATACACATGATTCTAATTTGGCTTTACGTTGATAGTATGATGTATATTAATTATTAGTTTGTTTAATAGTTATATATACTATTAAATTGTCAAATCTATCATGATTAAATTTTTTCAAAATAGCATATAAAGTATGTCCAATATGTTTAATAGTATTTATTTTTTATATAATAATAAAATTTTATGATTGGTCAACTATTGCAATAAATAAGTAAATTATTGTGAGGGTTTTCTATATACTATGCATGCAAGTTTATTATGATTAAATTCTTTATTTTTATAAATCAATAGACAAAACTCATATATTTGTTTAACAATGTCAACTATTTAAATATCAATAAAATTTTCTGGTTGTTCCAACTTGGGAATAAACAGGAATATTACTATTAGGGTTTCTTGTAGTACACGTTCAACCATAAAACTATACACTTAGGTGAATAAAGTCAGTTTCTCTTTTTCTGATGTTGGCTGTTACTCTTCCTTCACTCTCATAAATGCCTTGGTTTCTGTTTTTCTTTCCTTTTCAATTTATCTTGTCATTCAATTTCTTCACCAAATAAACTCTTTTAGACTTTTGGATCTTTGTAAAGTCGTTGGTATTTCTTGAATGTTTCTCATCTCCATTGTTGGTAGTGAGTCTCGTGATTTGCATGGGCAGATTCGTTTGATCATTAATCTTCTATTACTGGTCTTGGTTTGAGGTTTGATTTGAATTTGCTTTTATCTTTCTCAAATTTATTCCATTTGTGTAGTTTCAAGATTTTAATTAGAGTTTATAAAATTTGAATGTGTATTTTGTTTAGGGTTTGTGATTTCTGGGTGCCGAAGAGAACAATAACAGGTGCTACACAAAAACTCTATTAATGTTCCATGATTCATTTGATATATTCCGTATGATTAAGATTGATTTAGGTTGATATATCTCTCTTTTTTTGCAAGGTTTACGAAGGCATTTGTATTGCTGCATGTCTGTTTTTTCTCCTCCGCTGTAAGGTTTTTTTCCATTTCATTGGTGTACTATTCAAGATCTACTTATTTTCAGATTATTAGTAATATCTATATACTATGATTCTAAAGTTTTCTGTGTGTTTGTTGTATTGTCTTTAATTGACCTATGTTTAGATTTTCAATCTTATTAATGTAACAATGGTTTGCTGATTTTTATTCCTTTATTTGGCATGTTATAGTTGTTAGTTTAATTGTAGGACAGAAAAATAGTGGGATTTTTGTATTTAATAGCAAATCAATAATTGTAACTGTAATTGGTTTTGAATTGTCTCACTGAAAAGAATAGTTGCCTTGATTTGTTGTTATTGATTTAGAGAGTATATTTTTCCTACTATGCTAATAACTTAGTCAGGGTTTACAAAGATAAATCTAATAATATTTACATAATAATAGTCCATTAAGATATGTATAATATTTTTGTAATAATATTTATATAATCTAGCATTATTGTTGATCATTATGATGTCTTTAGTTTAAAATGATTGTTTTAATTTCATTAAGCTGTGTTAACCTTTATCAATTTGAAAGAGGTTCCTTGGGTCACTGTTGAAGAATTAATGTGTAAGTAAAAGGCATCCCATGCATATAATAACTAAAAGTAAGGAATGGAAGAATTGTGTTAATGATATGCGATCTTCTATATGCTTTTGATTGAGCCTAATATGGTATTAAGTACTCTTAAAATATTTTGAAGTTCATTTGTGTTTTGTGCATTAGAAGATAAAGCAGTTGGTTGCATGGGAATCATGCAAAGGTATTTAACTCGATTTTAACAACTTTTTGTGCCAAAGAATAATGGTTAGTTTTCTTTGTAGGGTCATTAGGGTTGCTAGTACCAACATACGAGCAACCATTACTATTAGGTCCTATTTTGTTCAAATCATACTTCTTGATGACATTAAAGAAAGAACAAATTACCATAACCTAATTAAGTGACTGTAATTATATTATAATAAACCTCAAAAATTCTTGTGGTAAAGGAATAATAATGTAAATATTATCCTTTCCATCGAATACAAATCTTCTCCTATTTAATTTAGATGAGTATGTCAGGAATAGCCTATCAGTAATTTTTCTTCGTGTAGAATTGCTTTCGATTGATAAATCCTCCGCAGTCATCTTAATTTGCAAAGACCAAGCAAGTCTATAGCATTTTGTAGCATATTAAACTTGCTGATGAGATAGTAGAGTTCAAGTAGTATATTATAGCATATTGATAAAAGGCCCCGTCTAAAGATTCAACTGAAATTTTCAAATGGCTCACAAGCATAGATATGCGATGACCAATGCTCCTAAATCCTGGGCTGCACATTTGTGGAAGAGAGAAAATAATGGGAATTTTATCTCTGTGGAAAAAACATTAAAGGTTTCTATGAATATATTTCAGGCTTTTAATGTATTCTTTTCCTATACTAGAGATCTATTATTTCTTCTCTATGTGTTGTGTGCAGAACGATGACCAATGCTCCCAGAAACTGGTTTCATATAAGTCAAAGGAGGAGAATAATGGTAACCCTAGGTTTGTGAAAAAATACGTTGAAGGCTTTCATTAACGTATGTTAACCCTTTAATGTATTTTTTCTTTATACTTGTCGATCACTATTTTCTCTTTTTGTGTTATATGGAAAACAAATTTTGAGAGCATTGTTCGTCGTATACCTGTGCTTGTGAATTGTCTGAAAGTTTTGGTTGAATCTTTAAACAGTACCTTTTATTAATATGCTGTAATATGCTGCTTGTGTTTTGCTATCTCATCAAAAAGATTGATATGCTATGAAATATTGTAGCCATGCTTGGTCGTTGCAAGTATTGATAACTGCTGAGGTTTTATTAATCGAAAGCAAATCTACACGTAGAAAAATTGGTGGTATGCTATTATTGACATGTTTATCTAAATTAAATATGAGGAGATTTGCATTCGATAGAAAGGACAATATTGATATTGTTGGTTCTTTGTCATAAGGATTTTTTGAATTTGAGGTAATGTATAGAGTGTGTTGGACTGAGGTAATTTTTTGTTTAGTTAGAATTGCATTTGTTCTTATTCAATGGATTGATGTTGTTTATTTCTTTTTGGAGTAGGAGGATGGGATCTACTTCTCGCGAGCATGAAATTACTATTAAAGCTAGTTCTCGGTTTATGTTATTATTAGAGGGGCAGTGGAAAGACTATGTGGTATTATTTCTGTTTATAGTATTTCCAGTCTTTTATGCTATAGTATATACTTAGATTTGCCTCGTTGGTCTGGGCATAATTGTTTTTGCGTGTATTAAACTATCTGCAGAAATTACCTAGAAAATTTGTTGCATGTTTTGGGAGTGAGCTGGCTGGTCACTGCAAGCTTGTTAGTCCAAGTAAATGTACTTGGTTTGTGAAGATAACCATGGAGAATGGGGACGCTATGTTATGTGATGGTTAGGCAAAATTTGTTTCTGATTTTAACATAGGTGAAGGGTATAGCGTATTTTTTTATTATTTAGCGAATTCGGTATTTGATGTCCTCATCTTTGATAAGTCAGGTTGTGAATGCCCTCATTCATATTTTATGCGTGATTGTTCTTCTAATGATGTCACTGCCTCTTCTGAAAAAGGCAGTAATTCTGCAAGCAATGACTGTATTATCACAGGTGTTATTGATTGTGAGACTTATGCTGATTTGAATGTTTTGGAGTTGAAAGAAAGATTGCGGAGTGCCGGATTACACATACGAGGACACAAGCATGATCTGATAGCACACCTTATGAGAGGGAAGGTCCTTGAAGAAGACAAAGTGCAACCTATTGGTCGCCCAAAGAAAAAATAAATATGTTAGGATAATTAATGTATGGTTATAAGATATTTGTCCCTCTTTTTTTTATAGCTAAATATGTATGCTTTTTATGACTATTATATGGTATTATGCTTATGAAGAGATGATTTATTTTGAAATGGTATAATTGTAATACATTAATACTTGTACCTAATTTGTTTGGTCGTAGTATGTTTTGGAGTCTTTTTTATTTATTTTCTTATAATAATAACTTTTTTGTTTTTAGTAGATATATATATATATGGCATGTGATTGTATTTCTATTAAGTATTTGTAGGCCATGAATTTGTGTTTATGTGTGTAGGTGCTAAATGTAGCAGGTTGTGTATTGTATACATATATATAGCGTTTTATATTACTCTAAATGGATGTTAAGTATTGTTGGCTAGATATATATCTTTGTATTGTATTATATAGTAGTTCAAGACAATCTATCTTTCTTTTCGTGGTCGGATATTAATATTTGTAATGCAAAGGCAATATATTTGTATAGAATACTGTTAAATATTATTGGGCAATAACTTGAACACACTAAATCTACTGTCTCCGTGTTCATCGTTTGTAGTTGAAAACAAAATACGGCTACATATTATTACATGAACAATGAAAGCGTATATAGTTCTATTATTATTAACATGCTAGAAATAAGTTCTACATGTTTAGTATGAGCATAGAAGTTACTGAAATTCAACTGCACGGGCAGACCAAAACAATACATGGCTTTTGCTAAGAGCTAGAGTTGGACCAATAGTAATATCTGCCCATTTCATTTGTAAGTCTTCAATTAGGGTCGCTATTGCCTCAGCATCATCCTGTAGAGTTTTACATGATTATTTGTCAGGGTTATCGAGGAATAGAGTTAATATGTATGCTTAGAATAACTTATGTTGCACCCTATACCTTTTGCTCCCAGAGTACATCAGAAGGCACACCAATGAGCTTTTCAATCTCAGCATTGAAAAAAGTCACCTTAATCTCCCTTGTTTCGTCTGATATTGTACTTTTTAACGTGGCTCTACTATAGAATAATGCTCTTGTTATATAATTCATGTAGTAGATTATAAACTGTAAACTAAGCATGACATATCAATGGTTTAGTAATATTACAGCTGGACATGTCAAACTCAGTTTTTTACCTAGGCACACATTTTGTTTCTGCAGGTGCACAAGACTTCCAGGTGAATAGCGACTCTGATGTTTGTGGTGGCGCAATTGTTCGCTTGCCACATTTATCACACCCCAAATATAGATGGAGCTGATCAGTTGTGACATTTGGAAGATGTGCATGTAAGATAAATTGCTCTTCTTGCCAAGTATTGTGGGCCTGCAATGGCAAAAACAGATTATACCATATTCAATGGTGATGGTTTGTAATGATTAGCGACTGGTGATCATTTAGACTGTACATAGTTTCATACCTTTCGTTGTTGAAGTTTTGATGCTGTTATCTGTATTGGCTTTGCATCAGCAGCCAATAATAACACAAGCTTTGATTGATGATCAACTAATTTTCCGTTGTTTGCAGCAGCCCTGTTACGAAATGGAAAGGGCATAAACTAACACTGTGACACTAATATAACCGATGCTTACGTTGGCTGCATATAGGAGGATGTTTTTTTATTGCTCACCAAGATCGTAATGCATCTGCTTTGGGTCCTTTAGGATTTAAAATAACTGAGGTTGACATCAATGAACATAAAGTAAAACCTGGTTTAAAAAGAAACACAAACAGCTATGTAAATATTACAAATTATGTAACGACCATTAATTATCTAGAATAGATTTAAATAAGCTAATAAATGTTTTTTTTTGTTACAACTTCTATAGCCTCGGATCCTCAAAGCTGTAAGACCAATCACTGTAAATGAGTTGGCCCATTCCTGAGTTAGGTGGGCATATGGTTGTGCAATTTCATTCCAGAGAGAAACTACAATAGGCTTCTCATGACTGGTGCAAAGCATAATGAAGTTTAGCTGATGAATACACTATCAATCAATTAATGGGCTACATAATAACAATAAACCTAGCTTATGATACCTATGGTCAATTATGCGGAATTCAAAGACTTGATTTTCTCCACCTTGAGCCCTAGGTATTGATCTTGGTCCACTTGCATATAGCAAAACACCAAGGACGTCTGCAAATTATTTTGATATTTAGTCGTAGCTGGTATAGATTAAGTATGACATGTATAGAACGGAAATGTAAGAGATGTTCATGGTTTTATTACCATAAAGTGTGTCATCGTTGATGTTCCATGGTATTGCAGATATGTTACAATATTGTTGCTCGAGCACAGCTGGATCAACTGGAACCGGATCAATGGTAGCTCGTCCATTAATAATGAGAGCATGTTCTTGAGGTCGTGTAGTATGCCGGGCGGGTATTTGTGTAATAGTTGCATTAGAAATCTCATACTCTCCATTTCGCTGCAAAGCCTCATCAAATGCTTCAATGTCATTATTGAACAATGTAGCCTTCATTCTGAATCCCTAATAAAAGCAAGCATATCATGTCGTCAGCTTGTAGGTTAACATTTTCATAGATGTTAAAGGGAAGCATAATTTGTAATTTATGATACCTCTGCATCCTCAAGTAAGAGCCTTTGATATCTTGACTTGTTCTCTAGTTTTTGAGGTGAGCCTTTGTGAATCACTTTCACTTTGATGGTGTAGTTTTTGTTTTTGCTTGTTAATTCTCTAAGGGGCTTATACTCAGGTTTCATATTTCTTCTGCAGAATAAAGGTTATACACTCACTATAGTAATAACTATGATGTCTTCTATTATATTATATATGCAACCCTTAATCAATATAGGTTTATAATCTGTATTGTTAAAAGGAATTTGAAAATGGTAATTCTGTAATAATGATTTGAATTGTGAATTACATACTTTTATATTTCTATTTGGTGGCATGAATAATGAATTAGATGCTTTTATATGACCATTTGAAATAGGACTTTTGTATTAGATAACCTTTTACGTGTAGTATTTAGAAGCCTGTGTGTTAACTTGGTTGTTATTATAAACAGTTACTGCATTTTGCCTGTCATGCTATCCATTATACATAATTTTTTCTGTGATTAACAACCACTACATAGGATTTAGTCTGTGAATATATGTTCATACCTTCTTATACTATGTGTGCATAAAAATACATATCATATCTGACATTCAATTCTAAAATTAATGATAGCGATAATATAGCAATCTCAAAGAGTATTATGATACATATTATAGTTTGACTCTGAATTTCTGTAGCGAAGAGTATGTATCATGCATACAAATTGTTATCTGATTAAGAACATGCAAACCTAAGACTTAGAACAACAATTAATATGAACAGGCTGTTATTTGCTGCTTCTTAGAATGATGTATGTCTCTAATTCATCTACTGTTATTATAAGCCATCATTGGGTGCAGTGAATTGGTATAGCAGTGGTAGAATAAGTTCAAAGAGAAAAAGCATGATTTATAGACTGTAATAGAAGTTGCACTACTGAAGTAGTATAGTTAAACATACCATAATAATGCAATGGATACAATGAAGTTCATACCTTCTGTTGAAAGCAGAGGCAATAGTGTTAACCAGCAACCCAAAGCAAGAAGACCTTCTGAATAAAACAGAACCAGAAATGTTAGGAGAAAGCTTAAATTTGATAGAGAAAAGCATTTGCTGAATTTTGGTGCTATGCTTAAAACATTACCAGAGATAAGGTTATTGAAGCCACAAAATAGCCAAAATGTTTAGGAAAAGTATGAGAAGCAGCCCATACCTTATTGTTTGGTGGAAGAAAAGGGTTTCAACTGTTCATGCACTGCTGTTCATCAAACAGTTCTGTAGATGTAGTAGGTGTGCAATTCCAAGATTTATTAATTTAAAATAAAAGTGTATTGCATATCTTAGAAAATCATGGTATTTGTTGGATTCTAAAAGCAAGTTATGTATGCTAAAAATATGGCATTGTTGAAATGTAACTACTATAGCTAGTTCTGGTTCAAATATAACAGAAAGACTAAAATATTAGCTAATGTGGTTATTTCTGTACATACACAATTAGGAGCTGCAATTGAGTGGAATGCATAGCTTAAAGGGACTGATTTTGTGAACTCTTAAAGTAGGAACTGAAATTGAGTGGAATGCAATACAAACTTGACATATATTAGCTGCTTTTGTTACATATGCTACATTAAAAAGAAAAATCCTAATTGTACATCATGCTAATTTTTCAGTATATAAATTTATGATAGTGTTCAAGGAGATACAATAATATCTATTAACTTTTCAGATTATGTATAGCCTTGAACAAAAGATGCTTGGCATATCATAGCTTCAAAACTTGATGGTATTCTTACGCAAAATGTTGAATATATATGATGCTGGCTAAGCTGTTTTTCATGTGCTGCCTTTAATGTTTATAGAATGCTGTAGACAATGTAAATTCTGAATCAGTGAAGTATATGAAACAAACATAAAAAGGTGGCTGAGTAATGGATGGCATATAAAAAACAATGTGACCATTATGCCTATGTAGAATGTATGATATACCTGTATGATTCCAGATCTCTTGAGTATTTCAAATGACACCACATTCCGAACTAAATGTGTAAACTGATTTTGCTCGGTGTTGAACGCGAATACACTAACTTTGGAGGCTGTTCGAGCTCTCGATAATGCCACATACAGCTGGCCATGAGAAAAACAAGGACTTCTCAAATATACACCTACTTCCTGCAGAGTCTGTCCCTGAGACTTATTTATAGTCATAGCAAAACTCAGTTTAATCGGGAATTGCTTTCTTTGAAATTGGAATGGAAAATCAGATGACACAGCTGGCCGAAGACTAATCCGAGGCAACAAAACTTCATGACCTTTCATATATCCGGTAGCAATTTCACAAAGTATAAGATTAGGCATGAATCTTCTACAAATGAGTCGTGTTCCATTGCACAATCCATTGCTTGGATCTAAATTCCGTAGAAGCATAACAGGACAACCTTCTTTCAACACTAATTCATGAGGGCTCATACCTCCAGGACATAATGTATGCAAAAACTCTGTGGGGTAAATGTGACAATTATCATCGATTAAAGTATCGAAACTTTTATATGTTACAATATCACCTTGAAACTCTACAATAAATGATGAATTAATTGCATCAACATCATCATTTTTTGGTGTTAAAATAGCCTGCTGAAGGAAAGCAGCTTCATCGTTGTTAACTCCCCATTTCGGAAGCAACGTATGCATTAGTTCATTAGGCTGCTGAGTACTCTCAGCTGCAATACAATGTATGTTTTGTGGCAGCTGTAGCATTTCTTGTTCAGCATGTTGAAGTTTACCATCACCCAAAGCAAGTAAAAAATCTGCAAAAGCTGCATCTTNCATTTCTTGTTCAGCATGTTGAAGTTTACCATCACCCAAAGCAAGTAAAAAATCTGCAAAAGCAGCATCTTGTCTTGCACGCTGTAGGGGCCCCGGATTTTAGGGTCCCAAATTTTTTGGTCACCTTTCCCAAGCCGTCCATAGGTCGAGTTAGACCTAAAAAATTGGCTTAAGGAAAGGTGAAATGAACTTTTTTAGGTATTTTGAAAAAAAACAGGAGCGCAAGAATTTCAGTCACGCTAGCGTGGTAGCGTGACAGAGTTTGTCACGCTGACTGTGCAGCGCTACAAAGCTTGTCATGCTGCAGGTGCAGCGCGGCAGACTTTGTGACACTGCGACGTTAGCGTGACAAAGTCTGTCGCGCTACGCTATTTTTGTGTGTGTTTTTTTTTTATCTTTTTTTTTCGAGTGAGATAATAATATACGAATACGGACGATGCTAGTAAGAATTAGCCAATGAGTTTTAGGAACTAAACTCATAAACCGTGTATTTAGATTAGATACGAATGGGAATCGAATAAGGGACGTTTGTCTAAATTGCACAGAAATCCTCTCTGATCCCATGGGGATGACTCCAAGTTGTGGTCGAGCGAACCAAAGATTGGACTCTAAGGCGAAGGTACTAACATGACGGAGTGCGCCGGGTTAGCCCATAGGCGGCCATTACTAGTTTCCTCTTAACCATACAGAAATTACATTTAGAATCACACAAAAATATCAATTACAAAATTCACAAAAAAAAGCATTAAATTGTTAGTGAATCACAAAAAAAACTAATTAATTTAACTCAAACCGTTATTAAAATCAATTTAGGGAGCCTAACATGATTAGATTTGTCCGAAAGAATTATCTTGATTAAGCGTTGCAAACAATCAATTTTAAGTCCTTTAACAATAATAACGTGATAAAGCAGTAAATAAATAGTGAAACAACAACTTAAAAGTCCATAAACATGATTTTTAGGGCTCTCAGGAAACGTACCACTTCTCCTTTGAAGATTGTCTTCGTCGAGTATTAATTTGGGCGGAGTTTCGAATTATTGTTTCGATATTATTAAAATTTGTAGCCACTTTTTAGTAAAATAAATAGCAAATAAAATAATAAATAATTATAATAAAAAAAAGGTTGTTAAAAGCAATACTCGGATTATTTAAGTATGAGGAAGAAAGTGAGTTAAAAAAAATATGTTCAGAAATGAAGGAAATGAGGGTTTTTATAACAGCGTGGGAACCAATCTTTATTTTTAAGCCCATGAAATAGTAAAAGAGGTCCGTGAAATCAGAATGAGATTTATTTATTTTATTATTATTATTATTATTATTATTTTATTATTATTATTATTATTTTATTTTATTCATTTATTTAAAATAGTAAAAGAGGCATTTGGATAAAAAAAAAGGTCCGTGAAATCAGAATGAGATTTATTTTTAAGCCCAAGTATACTCGATTATCCAATCTTCTAGAGAAATGAGTTATTTTATTATCATAGAGTCCTGCCGCGTGACAGGGGACTAAATTAGGTGTCTACAGTTAGCCCCCACTTTGATTGAGTCTGAGTAAGACGACAATCAAAGTATGCTCGAATCGTTTTCCGAGGCTTTCATATCCAGAGCCATGAGCTCCTCATTAACCAATGGGCGTAGCAAATTTTAGAGAGCAAAGGCTCTCGAAACTGAAATCGAAAATAAATTCGCTTATTTATCAAAACACTTAGCAAATAAATTAGTATTAGTATTTTGGAATAAGTTTTCTTATGACTGGAAATAAGGTAATAAATTTGCTTTTATTACTATTTTGACTAAATTCGCTTATTTATTACTATTTTGAGTAAATTCGCTTATTTACTGACATTATTGAAAAAATGTAATAAATTCGCTTATTTATTACTATTTTGAGTAAATTCGCTTATTTACTGAAATTTTTAAAAAAAATGTAATAAATTCGCTTATTTATTACTATTTTGAGTAAATTCGCTTATTTACTGAAATTATTGTAATAAATTCGCTTATTTATTACTATTAGAAATGAAATAAAAAGATAATTTGATGGAGAAAAGTTTAAGTGTAAAGAGAACGGGAGAAAAAAGAGAGAGAAACTAGGTTTAGGAGAATAAGAGAATCGGTTTTGGAAGTGTGAGAATGGGTAGAAAAAATCAAGAAAGTCAAGAGGATCGTTTTAGAAGAGAAAAAAGGGTATTTATAAAAAAAGTGTAGCGCGACAGGTTTTATCACGCTGGCCAGCTAGCGTTACAAGTTTAATAACGCTGACCAGCCAGCGTGACACAAGCTGTCACGATGCGCAGCTAGCATTGGTTTACTTGTCACGCTGCTGCGTCAGCGCGACTTGCTGAGTCGCGCTACGCTAAAATTCGTTTTTTTTTTAAAATCAAATATTGAGCATATATAAAATTAAGTCCAATAATCTAGAGAAGTGGGTTTTATTGTTCATCATGGAGTCTTACCACGGGACCGGGGACTAAATTAGATGTCTACAGTTAGCCCCCACTTTGATTGAGTCTGAGTAAGACGAAAATCAAAGTATGCTCGAATCGCTTTTCGAGACTTCCATATTCGGAACCGAGGGCTCCTTATTAACCAATGGGTGTATCAAGATTTTAGAAAGCAATGGCTTCCAGAACATAAAAAACCTTTTTGTTTTCGAAAATTGGAATAGTTATTTTCTAATTAATCGACTTTCTTACTTTGANTTTTCTAATTAATCGACTTTCCTACTTTGAAAACGAAATATAGAAAATGAGTTTTAATAAATTTGTTTATTTATTAATACATTGTAAATTCAATTTTATAAGCAAAAGTAACATATTAGTCTATTTATTACTAATCTAGTAAATTCGCTTATTTACTAAAATATCTGAACACATAAGGGTAATAAATTCGCTTATTTATTACTATTTTAGTAAATTCGTTTATTTACTAAGAATATTTGAAGAAAAGGTAATAAATTTGCTTATTTATTACTATTTTAGTAAATTCACCTATTTACCAAA
>PYUH01000855.1:151861-165283 GCA_016808085.1 Suaeda aralocaspica
GTATCATTTTGGGGACTCTACAGTCCAATTGTGTTCTCTGACTTTGACCGTCTAAACAATTCTAAATCACCTCTTCTATTCCATGGCTAACTAAGACTGGTCAATTTTAGTACACACTGCATTAAGTAATAGAAACTCCTGGGACAAAGGCCCTTCGGAGAGACTGCTCTGAAATGGATTCAAAGCTTCGTCGCATTGTCAGAGCTTCTCCATCTCTCGACTCTCTGATATCCCTTCATCGGCTGTTCGTGACTCTTCATTCATCCATAGACATCACTCATTGTTGCTATGAGTTTACTGAGTCAAACAAAAAGCAAATGTTATGTTCGTCACTAGATGCATCATGTTGAGGATACCACCTCGACGAGGACCGTCATGACTCCTGTCTCACCTTGATAACTCCACACATACTATCAGTTCGAAACCATGATAAGTAGGTGCAACCCTTAGCCTTTCAAGGCAATACGCTTTTCAACTACGATCTATTGGACACTTGAAAACATGACAGTACAACCCCCCGTTTTTTGATTTGGTGAATATGCTTTCTGCCCTCACCATCTCAAACACCCCTTCTACAAATTTCGGCCTATTATGGCAGTGTCCATCATGACCGAGTCCTTTTCATTTGTGTCAACTAATAAACACAGTTGAAGATTAATTCAGTACAACAACATAGTAAATTAATATATGGGGTTGTATAATTCTTTTCTTTCAAAAATGGTGGTTTCTTGCTTTTAATAAACATTTAATTTACCCACAATCATTCAGCAATTGCTTACTATAATTGAAGAAGCAATTACGTAGTAGTGAGAGATCTAAAGGATTTTTTTCAAAATCGCTGCACAGTTGTTACTTTGGGACGGTTGGTTTCTTAATGTTTTCCACAAAAACAATACATGTTCGAGTTTGTGAGTAGCGACTAAGAGCATGTTGGTTCGAAAACTTGGAATGGGTATGGAATGGAATATGAAACCATAGAGTCTGGAGTGAAAATCCGTTTCTTTTTGTAATTGTTTGTTCATCCGTCAGAGGTTAATCAACGGAGTTGGGAATCTCTCTATTCCCTTTGGAAATGATTCCAACTTAAATTTTTCATCTTTTTCGTCATTAAGAGCGACACCCTCTCCATAGTACTAGAAGGGTTGAACTTACTATGGACTCCTTGAGTATACTATGGATTCGTATTTGAAATGGAGCTCCGCTTAGCTGGATTTTTGAGTGTGTGTTATAAGTAGGGAACCATTCAATAAATTAAACATTCTGATAAACTTGTTAGTGTTTTATTACCTTTTCAGTCTCCACTTAAGTCAAGAACATACATTTTGTACTGAAGTATAAACAATTGCTATCAAATAGGCCAGTCCATCATCAAGGTGTTCATACCAAAATAAGACTAATACTCATTCAAAACATAGACACTCAATTGTTCATATTACATCTTTAAGTAATCTTGACAGACACATACTTTATGTCATTCCATCTGCACCAACACCTAATCCACATGAAAATTTTAAGGCGGTACCTTAAGAAGTGGAAAAGGAGTTTGTTTGGCGCCTAAATAGAAAATCTCGATGTCGAAAAAGAAGTAAAGTGCCCCAACAATAATCTTATGTTGAGTAACAACTTAGATAAAGGGTACAAGAGAGTGAAATAAACATTAGACAATTAATACCTAAATCCAAATCTGATAGGTGTTTTTTCCTTTCGTTTTCAAGATGTGTCCCCCTTTCCGCTTCTCGTTATCTAAAGCTAGAAAGAGGCTCTTGATAACGATTCGTTGATACTTTTAGAAAGTTGAGAGCCAATATTCATCTAACTGGATTCTATTAAACAGTACCCAACCGTGTCATACCCTGGGGGTGTGATGATTTATTACCTGGAGGAGGCTGAACCCAGTTATAACGGCTTAAAAGGTGTCGTTATGCTAATTCTTACAAAGAGCTTTTTACTACCACGGCATTTTAATAAAAAACCCTCTTTAGCAATGTAGGTACTTTGGGGATTATTTAACGGAAATTAGGAGAGATAGATAGGTTATCTAGTTGCTTAAACAATTACAAATTAATTGAACCACAGGAATGGTCAATACATCGGAATATTGCCTTAGTTACCACCCCCGATTCCAATCAATGTCTGTTTATTTAAAAACAAATATACATAAAAGATTTAATAAACAAATCAAATATATATAAGTCTTTTTACAAATTCGTTCTCAAAAGGTCTAACTATCAAACAATTTCAATATAACACGTATTTTGTGTCTACTATTTGATTTTTTAAAATATTAACACGTTAGTTTGCACATTTAATAAGTCCCTTGATTATTTGGTTGCTTAAGTGTTT
This sequence comes from Suaeda aralocaspica, assembly GCA_016808085.1. Taxonomy (NCBI): domain Eukaryota; kingdom Viridiplantae; phylum Streptophyta; class Magnoliopsida; order Caryophyllales; family Amaranthaceae; genus Suaeda; species Suaeda aralocaspica. Next base: position 154,205 of record PYUH01000855.1, read on the forward strand.
AATCTTGTGATGATTTTTATTACATGAATCTTTTTTCAAAATACCATTTAATGACTTCACGCAAGATCAGATTAATAAATATTTCAGATTATTCTGTTTCTGTTTCTCTGTGGATGACTTGTGTGATCCGCAAATCGAGGACTCTACACTGATCTAGCCCTTCTACAACTCTGCAGTGAAGGCTGTGTGGGGGGGGTCATCATCGTATTTTATGTTTCATCACCCCTCTTCTCTTATGTCTTTATGACTAGCGCAGCTGAATTAATGCATCTCAAATACTTAGTAGTTAATACAGAAGATCATCAAACCCCTGAATTATGCATATCCTTTTTTTTTTTAACTCTCTTTGAAACCTAAAATTGAGAGTTTAATTATGCAGATCAAATATAATTATGCTATTCTAAATCAAATATACAAACATAAACACAAATTCAACCTCATTACTAGACATTAGAATTATGCAGATCAACCATAAACAACAGTCCTAAACAGAAACCCCGCAAATCAAATATACCCCATAACACAAATTCAAATCAAAGCAACTAATTCTAAAGTCAACATAACAACCATAAGCACAGAATAGTTCGACATTACAAAAAAAATTCCCCATTTACCTAATTGAAAAAAAATACCTAACAAAAACCTAATGGAGAATAGTAGAATACACCTAATTGATTAAAAAAATTGGTGACAAATAGTTAGAAGAACCTATTGCACATGGCTTTAAATGGCGACCATCGCCGGGCGACTGTTATACGTTCATAATGTCTATACTAGGTTTTGTGTAAATGATCACAGTTCCTGTTGTATGGTCTTGTTTGATAAAGAGTTGTAAGAGGGATCAAAAGTGGAGACTAAGTAGCCGCATATTGTGTTAGACAAAAACACCATTGTAATATGCTTTTTTTTTAGTTTAGGGAATGATGAGAGTGCTTTTTTTTATGTTTGAAATGGTCTATTAACAGCAAAATAGTGTTCACAGATGTCGTCATTGTACTAAGAGGCAGCCCAAAGTTCGTTTATACAAATGGGCCCTCCGTTTTCTGAGCTCTTTAATGATCATTTTAATCTGATCTTTCTATGTTTTCAAGAGGGGAGGGATAGAACGAATGGTGTTTGACCATGTTTTTTATTGAGTGGTAAATCATGATCTACTCTTGCGTGATCAGATTAATGGTTCAATTGTTGTTTTCGGGTACATAGGGAGTCACTAGGGGTAAACGATGTACTAAAAATTCGGATAATAGCTTGAGTACAAGCTAAGTAAAAAAGAAGATAAGACAGATCTGTGTACCACAAGTACGTCAAGCCAGCTAGCTTACTTTACGCAAAACGAAGAGGTGACATATCTTCCCTAACGCTTCTCTCCTTATATTAATGAAATGCCCCGCACTACCGTTGCTACAATTTAAAAATTAAAGAAACAAGTCTAACATACTGCTCCGACACGCGTCATATTTTAACTTAAAGTGATTTAGATTCGTTTGTTACTTTTGCGTTAAACTAGTTAGTATGCCTGAACAATTGAAAAGTGGGGGATAAGCTCATGTGGCTTGCGGTTTCCTCTCTCGATCTCAAGAGACCTTAATCCGACACATCACGAATTGAAATTAGGTATTAAAGTTACAAAAAAACATGTTTTAGTGATTATTGAACCGATTTTGTGAGGCTAATAGGTAATTGTATTCTTAATTTCTAAGACTCTATGATAGAGACTTGTTTAAAAAAGGGCACTTAACAAATAGACAATTTAGAGAGTTGTAGTGTTTATGCAACGAATGAGGTAAAAGTCATTTACTATAATTGTCTCAAAATGTTCAACATTGATTTCTCAAACGTTACTCGATTGAGACAGTGGTAAAAACCTTAATACATCCCATAAATTTTTCTACGACATAAATTTGTGACTTCGTTTTTTATTTTTTTTGGATACCCAATTGTAACACAATAATTGGAAACTTAAATTACCCATCAAAGCTTGTAACTAAAAAACAAAAACACAAGACAAAAACAAATAGGTATTTATGAAAAGTAGAACACTTACCTACCTCCTCAAAATAATATGTATTAATTTTTTCTGCCCCATTTTGCTAGAATTCCCGAAATTTCATTTGTGAAAATTTTGTTTGAAAAGAGGGCCACGATTTTATACTTACAGTTAACAACAACAAAAAGACGAGAATTTAATTACCACCTGACAAACACTATAGAGCTTCGCGAAGGTGTTGAAGGAATTTGAGAGCTGACTTAGAAGTAGACTGATAGTTTGAAGGTGAGGGGAGTATGATGTTGAAGAGTGAGAAAAGACTGAGAGCTAGTTAAGTGAGAAGTGATTTTCTTGTTTGAATCTAAACTGTGATGAAGCCTGACTGTGATTCGATACTCGGAAGATCTCAGCGGAAGATTGGAGTTAGGTTTGTGAGTGTGAGTTCAGAGAAAGAGTGTTAGAGAGATGGGATTTCAAACGGAATGAGGGTAATAGGGTAGTTTAGGTTAGGGTTTGGTTCAGTGAGGTTTTTGAGAGAATGAATTTAATGAAATGTAAATAAAGAACGACTATAACAAACACAATAAAAGTCAAAAAATATAATAAAAAAAAAAAACAGTCCAACGGAAAAAAAAAAGAAAAGAAAAAAAATGTGCAGCACTATTTGCTGCTGTTAACAACCGCAGCAAATTCTAATATATAGCAGCAAAAAAAATTATTTGCTGCGGTTTCCACAAGAACCGCAGCAAATAATCTCCTAACACAATATCAATTTCTTTGCTGCTGTTTTATAAACACCAAAAAACCGCGCAATAAGGCGCAGCAAAATTAAATTTGGTACAGTGATGTCATCAATATGGATTGAAGCTCCAATGCAAATAAAGCAGTATACATGCTTTAATTTCTGTTGCGAGATTTATGCGATCCAGAATTGATATTTGGTGAGGCAACATAGTGGTGTTTGGTAGATTTTTTAGCCATTAATTGCCAGTGCTTCCCCCTAATACACCAAAGAACTGTTGACGGCAAGTTTTAGTTTCTCTTCATCTATGTCCTTATTTTACCTACTCGATTTCATTTGTCAAGAGATTCCGTGTGTAGACCCTATTTAGTCCCTGCCCCGCGCACGAGGATTCTATGATGATTAAAAACTCATTTCTATTTCTCTGAAGCTTGGTAATCCAGTAGACTTGGGCTTAAAAATAAATCGCATTCTTATGTGCCGGACCTTTTTTATCAAATGCCTCTTTTACATTTTAAATAAATGACATACAATAAAAGTAATAATAATAGCATAAATAAAAAAATGTTTCAAAAAGCGAGCGCTGTTTAATGTAGTCACGCTGACACTCAGCGTGACTAAGCTAACAGCGCGACCCTAGTAGCGTTGTAGGTTTCCCTGGGCACTAACTGGGTCCAGCGCGATTCGGCGTACGCAGGCCTGCAGCCCCCTCGCGCGATTAAGGTCCCACGCTGTTATATAAACCCTCATTTTTCCTCATTTCCTGAACACATTTTTTTTAACTCACTTTCTCCTCTATATTAAATAATTCGATTATCTGCGTTTTACAACCTTTTTTTTATTATAATTGATTTATTATTTATTTGCTATTATAGTTTACTAAAAAGTGGCTACAAATTTTATAATATCGAAACATATAATTCGAACTCCCCCAAATTAAGTACTCCGACGAACAATCTTCAAAGGAGAAGTGGTACGTTATCCTGAGAGCCCTAAAAATCCAGATGTTTATTGGACTTTTAAGTTTTGTTTCTATTTATATTACTGCTTTGTCACGTTTATTAGTCTTAAAGGACTTAAAATTATTTGTTTGCAACTCTTTATCAAGATAATTCTTTCTGGACAAATCTAAATCATTTATGCTCCCTAAATTGATTTAATAACGGTTTTGAGTTAAATTAAGTAGTTTTTTTGCTGATTCACTAACAATTTAATGCTTTTTTTGTGCAATTTTTGTACTTGATATTTTGTGTGATTCAAATGTAATTTCTTCTATGGTTTAAGATGAACATAGTAATGGCCGCCTATGGGCTAAACCCTGCGCACCCCTCATGTTAGTTAACGCTTCCCCGCTTAGAGTCCAATCTTTGGTTCGCTAAGGTTCCTCGCTATCTCTTGGTGACCACTTCTTGAGGATCATCCCCATTGGGATCATAGGAGTCATTTCTGTGCATTTGAACAAACGCCCTTATCGATTCCCATTCTTATCTACTAAATACACGTTTTATGAGTTTTAGTTCCTAAAATACTCATTGGCTAATTCTTACTTAGCAATCGTCCGTATTTCGTATTGTATTTCTTCCTCGGAAATAAGAAACTAATAAAAAAAACATCACGACAAATAGCGTAAGCGCACAGACTTTGCTCACGCTAACCGTCGCAGCGTCACAAGTTTGCCGCGCTGCACCCTGCAAGCGATGCACAGCCTTGTAGCCTGCACCAGTCACGTGACAACTCGTCACGCTACCCTACGCTACGTGACTGAAATCTTGCCTACCTGTTTTTTTTCAAATACCCTAAAAAAGTTTCATTTCACCTTTCCTTGCCAATTTTTTAGGTCTAACACTCGACTACTTGGACGCTTGGGAAAGGTGACCAAAAAATTTGAGACCTACAAATCCGGGTCCCTACAGTGGTGACTTCGCTGGGGACTAAAGGGGGTGAGACTTGAAAATTGTCTCCATCAAATTATACACTTCTATATTTAGAACATTGAATTTTTTTAGTCATAGTGCAACTTGTAACATCACACTTGGCCTCCATGTGTTTGAAACATGCCTTAGGATTAACCGTGATATTCTACATTTCGGGGAGGAACTATTGACTTGGGGTCCTCATGGTCTCTAAGCACCGAGCAAGAATAGAACTACTCCCAATTACATCAATTTCTAACAGCCCATGTACTTAGATGGGAGAAACTTCATATCTACGTTATTATACGCAAATTGTTTGGAGCACACACTCCTAGGTGTAGACCTTTTGACTGCCATTACTGACCTAGTTTGTACTGCATTTTTAGTAATTATTTTGCTTCCCTTTTGTTTTTATAAAGTTGCTTGTTTTGCTTTTTATATTTTGTGGCTATGTAGATTTCGTGAGTTTTCAAATCATTTTTAATCACAATATATATTTAGCTACCTAAATCATTTATTAACGTAAAATATTTTCATAATTTTATGATATTCTTTGATATCATTTGATTGCTTGGAATAATTTTTACTTGCACCAATATTTTTATTTAGTTAAGAAAATATTTTGCGAAAGATAGTATTAATCAAATCCTTGATCTTCTTAGGATTTCATAATAAAATCTTTTGTTAATGGAAACTAACTTATACACGTAACATTTTATTAGAAACCGCAAATAATTTAAATTTCAAAATACTTTGACCTTTTTGAGATTTTTAAAATAATCGAATCTTTTGGAAGTTTACTATTAATTATCCTTTCATTTAAAATTTATTAGTTGAAAATTCCAAATTTCTAATAACTGTAACTATCTCCCTTTCCCTTGTAATTATTTTCAAATCAAACACTTAGAATTAAAAAAAAAATTTAAAAAAAACAAAAAAATCTATCAAGGTTAATCATTATATTTAATATTTTTTATTTTATTAATTTTTTTATATTTTTTCCATGAGCTTCCCCATTACATTGTCTTGATTGTTATAACTCTAGGGTTGAGTCTTAATTTTCTTTTTTTTTTTCTTCTTCTATTTTTTCTTCTATTTCTTTCTTTTTTTTTTTTTTTTTTTTTGTCATCCCTTATCATCTCTTGTAAGGATCCATACTGATAAGCTGAATTTATTAATTGCTTGAGCAATGCAAACATTTTGATCATTTTCATTTTAATGACTACAACATGTAGAAGTAATCTCCCCCCATCCTTTTTCCTAGCGTAGTTCTTCCGGATAGCGTGAGAAGGGAGAAAAATGGGGGGTTGTGCTCGAATTTTTGTGGTCCCTTTTTTCGTCTGCATCCCCGCCTATTATCCTTGTGTTGAATTTGGAAGACTAGATCTGGGCAACATGGACATGAATCCAAAACCATTAAATCAAATTTATGATAACTTAGCAAAATCGATCAAACTTGCAGCGTAACTAACTCTACACGCTACACAACATAGCGCAACTCTTCTAATTTGCGCTACACTGTTAGCACAGACAGTTTATATCGCTAACCTTGCTAGCGCTACTTCTTCTCCGTCACGCTACAAGTCTAGCCGCTAGAATTTTTTTTTGCGCTAAAAAGTCATGTATTTGATAAGTTTTTGATATATGTAGTATTTATTTGAAATTACTCATACACATTTAAATCACATAATTAACCCCAACGCAAAGGGTTTTAAGTTATTTAAGCCGTTATGGTTTCAATAAACCTCACTTGGTTTTTTTTTTTTCAACATTTTATCTATAACACATACTGAATGGACACATTCTTGTAAGTGCAATCATTATATAGATAAATTGGAAGGGTTGCTACAATTATTGGCATCCAAATTAGAAAAAATGCCTATGTAACAAAAGAAAATTTGTTTGCTTTTAAAATTGATAATCTGTCTATATTACTACTTTTTTCTAAACACTCCATCCCACCTTTGCATCACACGAACATTATTTATTCCTAAGTGTTTCATTATGAGCCATTGTTCCAAACCTATTCCTAAATTTTGTTTAGAATCTTTTGTCATAGACCCAAGTTCTATATTTTGGACTGAAATATACGAAGTTTCTATCAATATATCATTATTTAAAATTCCTTCAATGCAAGCTCAAGAAATCCGAAGGAACTGATGCATTTATCGATGACGTGACTATGACACGCGTACATACAGAATACATGAGTTTGGACCAAACTGAGACTCCATTCACTTTCCTAGTTTAATTTCTCTCTTTCTTTTCTTCCTTCTTTCATGGTAGAGTTGAGACTTTGCTGTCGAATTAATCATTTCTGTACTAATTTCACACTAATTTCAACTAATTACTAACTAAAAGTTTTTCATCTTCAAATTGTACATTCTCCATCTCTACTCAATCATCTTTGCGCTTAATAACATTACAAAGTGAATGACTCATCAATTGAGCTAATCACAGGGCAATTCAAGAACAACTCAAACATAATTGGGCATAATTAGACTACGTTTTTCATATCAATGCATCCTCATTTGACGCATCCAACCTTGAACAACTTACTCTATATTTTACATCGTTAAATTATATGTGGTCAATTACTTATTAATTATTAAAGCAAAGTGGTTCAAATAAGTTCTTCTTTTGGAACAACCTTTATTAACCTAGACTCATTCGTCACGAGCCCTAAAATTTTAATGAGCTCATTTAATCCTCAAAAATTTGGGCTCACTCCAAATCCACTTAGTGCTTTTAAAGATGCATACCATAAAGTCAAATAACTAGGGAATGCCTACGAGGACATGAATTCAAAATGCAACTCCATGAAGCCAATAATGTTAAGTACTCTGATTTTCATTCAACAAAGGGAAATGCATGAAAAGTTGTCAACAGTAATTTTTAAATATGAGAGTTGCTCAGTTTAAGAACAGTTTTAGCATATTTTGGTGTTAATATGGGTCTTTGAGCTTCCTTCCATTTCTTTCTTACACCTAACTTGCCACGATACACACTGAAAAATCCCTCCTTGAGGTTAACAAAATTGCAAAAAACTTGTGTCTTTACCTTTAACACATCAATAACTCAGAAGGCAAGATCTACGTAAGACCTGATTCCAACTCGAATTGGATACGTATCGCATCACCTTTCATTGTTGCGGTCTAATATCCTACATCTTAGGGACATATAACATGAGTAAATTTTAAGGGCCCCATGAAAAAAAAGGTCCTTGAACCAAACTCACCTAAGGTCCTGGATACTGTTACTGTTTTATTTTAGGACCACAACCGGCCTTAAAAGAAAATTGCCTTAATGTCACTAAAGCAATCATGTTTCTCTACACCATATCACCCTCCTTCTTTTTTTCACATACTCTTCTTCTCAAGCTTCTTTCCTTTCTCATGCTCATCATCATCACTCTGTAGTTTCAGCTTTAAACTCAACACTCACATACTTCCTTTACTATTCCTTTTTATTTTCGCACATCATCCAACTTCTTCGTTTCCTCTTAAAGAATGAATTTTCCACTCATCTTATGCTATCCATGGCAGCTGAATCATCACTTGACTCCATATCATCCTCCTCATCACAAATCTTTTCCTATCTCTTCTAAGTTTTTGGTCTTCATAACTTGGCAACTCGTCTACTTTCCGCATTATCATCTTCAACACTTCAAACTGGAGCAAGCATTTATAATATTGATCGCTTTTTCTCCTAAAGAGAATTCACATTACAGTAGCCAATAGTTGAATTTGAACAGCTTCTCACAACCAGACATCACGAAAGTATAAGATGATGGCTCTACTCTAAGAACCGAATGCGCAAGCACAATCCTTTCCTTTGGAATCATAATCGTGTCACATCGATACACCAACTATAAATCCATTTTGATCCTTAACTTCTACTAATTTCTTCTTCTTGCCTCATTCTCTTCGTACAAAAATAATCATGTTTTTCTCAAAAAAAAAAAAAAAATCGATTTAGTGAAGTTTGAGACCAGACCCCCATCCCTTGCTTCCTACTAACTCATAGCTATGGCACCTCCGTGTTCATTTGTGCATATGGTGTTTCGTTTTTTCCCCGTGCTCTTGGTAGCTATTGACATATCACTAACTTGTACCTATCTTCTAGCTAGCTGCATACATATTTGTGACTTCTCTTGTTGCTACAAGTCGCATACTTACAACCCCTTATACACCCGGGCTTGCGTCTTCAAATTAGTTATGAAGCGACTTGCTTCACAATCTTCATTAGCTTTAGCATTTGCTTGTTTTCCCCTTATGAAAAAACAACATGGAAGTTGTCTTCAACTTGAAACTTCATTTGTCGATATTTGTGGAGTATGCCGTGCTGGATACCTGCCACCAACTATGGCCATCGCCACCCCCCTAACTTTACTCCGGACCCTTCGGACCTCGTCTCAAAATCTAGCTCATTAGTTTATGTTCAAAAGTTATAGCCATAGGCGCAGGTCTACATCATAATACAAGAACAATTAATAAGTTAAACCTTGAAGCTTCACACACAAAAAAAAAAGAGCTAGACAATTAAAAAGGTGTACATCACGCACTTGTAGCGCTAATGTAGATCGCCACAAAATTTCAAGCGCTCCAGAATACGTAGCGCAACAAAGTTTGTCAGCTACAGCAGCACGCAACTAATTTTCTTGCGCTCCGGTCATTTGAGGTCAAATTAAGAGCATTTTCTGTATCTTGATCAATTTGACAAATTGATGGGATAATTTGATTTCTTATTCTTGGAGCAACGTTGCATCAAAATGTTAGGCATTTTCATTTTTGGTTATCATAAGAGCTCATTACTCTTACTAATTAAAATATATATCAAGAGGCATTTCACCCTTTCGATTATTACTTAGAGCTCCACGTCTACCTATCATAAACACTAAAAATCCAAGAGCACTCTCATAGTTCTATCGAGATACATTACTTCCATTCTTCATACATCATTTAGAGCACATTTTGCCAAAGCACTTTTGTTTATAACTAAAATAAAATATCTACTTGGAGCATTCTTCAAATACCTGTTATACAACAAAAATTTTTTTTCATATTCTTGAACATTTGTATGACTACTTTATAATAAGATATAACAAATAATTCCTCCTAAAAATCAACGGTAAGACCACAAATTCATCTCATTTCTAAATTATCTTAATTAAGAAGTTCTCTCCACTTCTTGTTGATTAGAATACGATCCTTACTACAAAAGAAGAAGCAGCTTACAAAAAGCAGAGTAGCACGAAACACTTGCTATCGCGTTACACCTCAGGTCACAAACCTCAACAACGATGCCCATATGCACTCGATACCTCTACCACGCACACTCTGTAGCGCTGACTAATTCAACAAAGCGCCATCACTCAATCCCAGCAATGTGAACCCACTTCCGCCAATGTCCCTCACAACCCTACCATGTATATTCAATGTTCACATCAACTTTTATAATTTAGCAACCTTTCAAACACACAATGAAGAAACGCTCACGTGGAGCGTGATAGCGTCAACCGCGCTGAAGGTCTTAGCGCTGTTTTACTACTGCACGGGTCGACGCATCCGCGTGTTTGGCTTTGTGCGCTACAAAGGCTTGCGCTCTTATATGTGCTTTGTTGTTTTTCATGGCTTGACTTTGTTTTTGTGAGTCCACTTCTGATTTAATCCCTTTTCTCACTCCTTTATCTATCTCAAGATTACTCAAATGAAAAATACATTGATCTAGGTTTGTGTTTTATGACAACCGTCATTCTTTTGTCACACAATTCTAGTAAATAAGCGAATTTCAACTCCACAAAATATAATAATAGCGATTTATTACACTTTTCACATAATTTCGTAATAAGCGAATTTACTCAAAATAGTAATAAGATAGAGAATTTATTAACATTTTTTTTCAATAGTTACAGTAAATCAGCGAATTTACTCAAAATGTAATAAATGGTAATTTTTACGCTTTTTTTCTTCTCAAATATTCTTAGTAGTAATCAAGGTCGATTTACTAAAATAGTATAAAATAAGCTGAATTTATAACACTTTTTCAATAATTTTCGTAAATAGCGAGTTTACTCACAAAACTAATAAATGAGCTATATTTATTAGCCTTTGTCAACAACTTATGTAAATAACGAAATTTCTAAAATAGTAAACAAATAAGCAGATTTATTACATTTTCTTCAACACGACAGTTTTATAATAAGTGAATTTACAACATATATATAATGTAAACGACATTTATATCTTTTTTTGTCTTCAAACCCCCCTCTTTTAAATACGGCGATTTACTAAATAGTAATAAATAAAAGCGAATTTTATTACCTTTTTTTCAAACACTTTTTGGTAAATAAGTGCGGTAATAAAGTCGCTTATTTATTACTATTTTAGTAAATTCGCTTATTTACTAAAGAGGTGTTTGAAGAAAAGATAATAAAT